>VXAY01000371.1:714745-812868 GCA_013399855.1 Oxyruncus cristatus | reverse complement strand
CCGGCCCGGGCTGCCGGCGTGGGGAGCCGGCCACGGCTCGGTGCCAGCCCGCGGGGGGACTGCGAAGGGGTGGGGGCCGGGGCACCCCGGCGGCAGCGGCCGCGGTGCTGCCGGAACCCTGGCGGGGCCTCCCCTGGCGCAGTATCCGAGCGCTGGGAGGGGAGCGAGGGGAACGCGGCTCCCGCTGAGCCAGTGGTGACAAAAAAAAAAAAAAAACAACTTGCGGGAAGAGGTTTCAACAACAAGGCGAGGGGACCAAAGCAGCTCCGAGGGTTTATTCCGTGAGTTACACCCGCTGGCACTGCCTCCCGTGTGCTGACGCTGTGTCTGTTCACTGGCAGGGGTGTTACAGCACCATGGCTAATGCTAAGACAGAAGATGAAATAACGCTCTTTGAAAGAGATATGAAAGAGTTTTGGATCGAGTTTAAAAGCGTTTATGGCACTGAACAGATCAATCAGACTTTATCACTGAGAGATTCGTGCAAGGAGTCTATAGAAGTGCTTTCAGGTAAAAAGGCTCTGTTCCTTTTACCTCTACGTTTTGCAAGTTATCATCAAACTTTTTAAGATAACCGAAGTAACTTTCCATTGCAGCGAAATGGTCCAAGAAGCTGAAAGAAGGAGACCTGATGATTGACAAAATTCAGGAGTATAACAATGGTACAGTACGGTGTTTTATTTATTGTGCCTAACGTTTCTAAAATTAGCTTATTACAGCTGAATAGTATGTTTAACTTGACATTTTAAAAGGTAAATAATAACATCAGAATGAAGATAGAATTAAAACCAAACATACTTGGTTCGTTACAGGATGTAAATTTCAATTCAAAAGCTATTTGTTGAAAAACTTCATTGATGGTGCAAAAAGATAAAAGTTTTCTGCATAGTGATTTTGGTGCTTAAGTATTTAAAACAACAAAGTACCAAAACTTACTGACTGCAATAGGAAAGATAAATTAAATTGCTTAGTAAAGTTAAATATTATGAGGTTACTTATGCCTTTTGCATATTAGTAAGAGAACACTGTCAGCTCATCAGTTCAGGGTCAACTTCTCTGAATTTTGTAGTTAAACTTCATAATATCAGGTAAATATTATTGCAACTCTCGTATCAGTCAGTGCATCCATTCTTTGCTTTCTGTCAAATTATTAGGCTGTGAAGATGTATACAGTGCTGGCATCTGGTTGAAGTGTCACAGCTCCCTCCCTACTTTGGAGCTTCTGTTACGAGTAACTTTCACTCTAAACTTTATTTGATATTCTTAGTGTAATTATGCTGACTTCTCTTTGCAGCTGGAGATAGCATGCATTTCATTACATTTTATTCAAATAAATCATCTCAAATTATGTAAGTATTAAATAGCAGGGGCCTACTTAATCAACTGTATGTGTTCATATTTTCTTGGCTCCTTTCAGAGATTCTCCAACAAAGCAAATGTATATCAGAAAAGGAGGAGCAGTTGACAGAAATTAAGCTAAAGCAAGAAGAAGAGCAACAGAAGAACTTGACTGACAGCATCCAAGAGTTAAAAGAAGAGTTGGCGAAGCAAATGGAAAGTAAGTAAGCAAGGGATAATAAGGAAATTTTTTTAATTGAAGGAGGAGTTCTTTTTAACACTTGTTCTTTAGGGCTTTTCTACTGTTCTAAATATTTTTTCATGTGCTTGTTTTGCCTTTTGATACTTACGGTGGATTTTAAAATTCTAGTAATGTCTTCTAAAGACAAAGCTGTCAAGGAGAAAATGGAACGGCTGTGCAAGTCTAAAGTATTGTTTGAGGAGTGTCTTGGATTGGAGATACGCAGAATTCACAGTAAGTTGCTGTAGTTTCCGTAGTTCCCGTGTGCACTGATCCAATGTGGTCAGTGCTGGACTGTGCCGTGAAGAACCAGCATACACACCTGATGAATTGTCTGAGCCCAGGCATTACCATTGTCTCTCAAGTGGCAAAATACGTTAAAATGCATTTGTCTTTCAAAAAGACCAGGGTTGCCTAATTTGTAAGTGTTCTAAGAATATTAGCTGAAACTAACTTCATATTGTGATTTTTAGTTATCATTGAGACTCTTCAGCAGAGGTTAATGGTGTTAATTAATTCTGTTTGTGTTTATTCCAGATGAACAATTACAGTTTATATTCAGACATATTGACCACAAAGATCCTGACAAGCCATACACGTTTACCCTTTCCATAAATGAACAAGGAGATTATGAAGGTATGTGAATTTTGAATACTTACACAAGATGACTGGCTCTGATGCCTGTATTTGAAAAAAGGGGTAGAGGAGCAAAGTGCAGTTTAGTTGTAACCTTTATCTTCCAATTTGTGAGTGAAAGATATTGCAATGGTAATATAGTTTCTTTAATTACGTTCGTCTTGTTAACTTACATAAAAATATAACTGCTTATCTTCACTCTCCATTTTGGAGATGCTGTTTACTTCATATCAAGCAAAGCGGGAGAAGGAGGATATACAGAGAAAAGGATGCTTCATTTTGTAGTTTGTTTATGCTAGAGTCAGTGTCTATGCTGACAGGCATATTTCAGCTTCATTTGAGAAGCCTAGAGGGCAGAGAAACCCTTACAGGGTGACATAGGTGAAAGAATAAAACTTGAAATCCAGCAATCCCCTTCTGTAAGGATACAGCCTTTCAGATCTTAAAGCTGGTTTTGCAATATGGATCTTACTTCAGCTATGAAGAATTGAAATGCTGTGCTGCAGAGTGTGTAGATAGACACTCCTGGGGCTTTTAGGTATGGACTGAATAGATTTGAGTTTACTAATTCAGATTTAAACTTTTGAAGTTAAAAGTACATCACATACTGGGTTACATCAGTTTACAATCTGCCTGCCTGCAGAGCAACAAAACTATTTAGGAATGTGTTTCAGTTTTTGACCAGGCTATGGATTACTTGGAATTGCTGTAACAATTCAAGTAGCACAACACTGAGTGGGAAGTCAGGAATCAAAAAACTTGTGTTTTTTGAGGCTTTGTCCTTGCTGACAGAAAATGAGGCTACTCAAAAATAACACTGTTGGACGCTAAAATAAAAAGATAACAAACTACGTTAGTATTTCAGAAGCATGGGAAAACACAATGGTTTTTTTTTTATATAATTCTCATTTTTTTGAAAATTTTGTCATTTCAGTGACTTCCTGTACTCCTCCTCTGGACTGTATAGCAGAGTTCCAGCTCAAAGTGAGAGAAACTAACAATTTTCCTGCATTTGTTGCCAACATCAGAAAAGCTTTCACTGCTTTATCTTATAAACAGTCTGTATAAAAGTAGCTCATACCTCCCTTTCTAGCTGTAGAGCACCTGTTTCCTTCCTGTATTGTGAACATGTGTATTTATCCCTGTCTTACTCTGTTTTCTAAATAAAGAAAAATAATGAAAACAGTATTGTAGTCCACTGTCATCTAGAGACATTTTGGATCATTCTTCAAACAACGGTATAATCAACTGCTTCCTTAACTGAATGTCTCCAGACATATAAGTTTTGATCCAGTAGCAAGTGCCTTAAGGATGTAATGATCTCTATTTAGGAAGATATGCAAAATAAAGGACCTTCTGGAGTTTATCTCTCTTTTCCAAAAACATTGAGTCTTTCAGGTTTCTCTGGTTGAAATAGGCCTGAAACCTATCAAAATAACGTGCTGGAGCTTAGCACTTCAGTTACCTGTGTCACAGGCCACTATCTTACTTTTTACCCTAACTCGTACTCCACAGTGTTAGCACTTATTTTCATGCTTGTAAATGTTTGTTATTCTTTTCATCTATTAAACTTTGTCATTGGAAATCTTTTGACATGGCAAAGCCTGAAGTATAATTTATTAAAGTGTGAAATATAGTAGTTAGAGATAAATCATATGTGTATTTTGCAGCTTATCAAGAAGACTATTACTGCCACAGTACTCAGCTTTGATTTAAATTATTCTTCTATCTTATTTGTAAAGTGTTTTCCTTTTCACAAAATATTTAAATGGACAGCTGCAACAAGAAGGAGCTTCATTTGATAATGTAACATACTTCAAATGAAATCTTACTAAATTCAGTCCTAGAAATTCCACTGAAGTAAAAGATCATTTGAATTGAAAACTAGTCTGTGAGACCTGCCCATTTAGGCATGTTTAAATGTGGTGATCCTGATAAGATACTATTTCCCAGTCAGATGTGAACTGTGTTTTAAATCATTTGTCTAAACTTAACCGTACAGCCTGGTGGATACACCACAGACTACACCCTCAATCTTCTTTTTTACTAAAGAAAAAGTAATACCTGTTGGCTCCAACAGAGAGATAATCTTGCAGTTGTTCTTCCCTGTAAGGCATAATTTGCTATTTTCTAAATAATGCATCATTTTCCTAGCTATGCCCTGTTGATTTCTTTTTTCTCTTGCTATAGCCAGTTATACACAAAACTAGCAGTAAGAAGGTTAAGGTGCCAACTGATTACACTGCAGTTTTAGAACAGAATGGCAGCAGAGATTAGTAAGTGCTTTTATAATGATAAATTAAACAAATCCTCGATTTCTGCTTTGTCCATAAACCCTGTGCACTCGGGGAATTCTGTAACTGACAATGGGAAAAAGAGGCAGAGGCTGGGAGCCTGCCTTCAAGTATTGTTTATTGCAGATTTGCCTCCTTTTATTTAAATAAAGGACTATTTAAATATTTATTTCAATTACTTGCTTCTACCACCAAAAGCATGCTGTAGGCACTTTATGTAGGTCAATAGACTGGTCAGGAGTTACAAAAAAAATCACTGAGCCACCTCTGCACTTCCCACTTCTATCTTCTCTCCCAGGCATGACGGGTGCTGTTGGCAACTCTTCCTTCCTTGTACAGAAGCTCTTGCCTTCCGTGTCAGAAAGCCTGTCCCTTTTCACTAGTGGCATTGCCCTCGTATCCAGAATGACTATTAATTGTGAAGCATCCTCCTGCCCTTCTTTACCTATCTCTGCCAAGCAGCTCTAGCTGCTCTGAACTTCAGGATGCTCAACCGAATATTTTATAGCTGTTGTATGAAAGCACAAAGCCAGGCAGAACACAACCACCTCATTTCCATAATTTCACATGGAGCTGTTTATCCATTAAGGATGTACTTATTGCTCACATACTCTGTAGCATATCTGATTTGGTCATCAGTTTCACAGGAGAAAGAAACGGAAACACGCCTTGAGTAACAAAGACAAATGCTCCAACTTTGTGCCATATTCTTTTCTTGTTCAGCCCAGGCATGCATAGTTGGTGAAAAAATGAATTGTCAAGATTACTATGCGCAGAACATAAAATATGGGACAACTACTATATTGGAATATACATTCATAGAAATTATTTCCTATAAAATACGATGTGCCTGGCTGTAAATATTCTGTGCATATGCCTAAAGCAAGAAGTAAAGTTCGAAATATTTATTGTGTGTAATATAAACCTTTACAACTCCTTTTGGAGCGTGGATAATATACCTGCTTTTATTTGCCAAGGCAAATCAGATGCAGGTCTTACTTCCACTAAAACATATCCAGCCGTTCCAGAAGTGGGTAAAGGCTAAGAAAGTGTACACAACAGTTTCTTTGCTTATTAAAAAAGAGGAAGTAAAACTGGCTTGTGATTCCCATGAAACAGCCTTTATGGTAGTGGAAGATCTGTCTTAAAATTTTAAAACCTTTGTGGCTTTAATAAATGTACTTGGTGCTTATAGGATTTCACACATCTGGATCTGAGGTACTCTGGAATTTTCTATTTGTTATGAAACTGCATAATACAGTGATATCCAATAATAGTAAGGACAAATAGGATAATACAATATAGCACTGACCCAACAGACCCCAGTGTACTGGTCAGAACACAAACACAGATTGAAATGCCCCAAAGTGCATATGGGAAAGCTCTTGAGTTCAAAAGCAATATGCAGCTTAGGGACTATGACACACAACCAACTAGTGCTAGCACTCCATCTATGAGCAGGATCAGGTTTATCTTAAGGCAGAAATAGATGTCAGTGAAGGTCAGAAAAGGCTTTTCTTTTTTCCTAAATCCATTTGCCCAACCCTGAACATTGCTTTCCCTTTCAAACTGCTGACCTGTACTTAGCTGCCAAGGGTCAAATCTGAAATGCATGGGCCATGAACACTGACCATACAAAAAACTGCTCATGTACTGGTGATCAGTAGTACCTCATCAAGTTTGATTCATAATAGGATGTAAAAATCTGGAAAAACAGGTGTTGAATTTATCAGGTACTGGAAATACACTATGAATTTAAGGACTGCTGGGAAGACAAAAGAATATTATATGTCAGTAGCATATGTATTAAGTGCATTTAATCACAATTGTTTGTATGCTACCTGGAGGCCAGATTTGGAAATAAATCAAATTACTGTAAAAGTCCTTCTGGCTACAGAACAGTTTTATTACACACCTACTCAATCTTAAGAGTGGAGGTGGTTACTCTTGGATATTGTTAGATATATTCTGAAAAGCAAACAAACAAGTATTGGCTACACTTGTGAAAATTAAGAAAGACATTCAAGTTATGCTGTGCTTCAGTCATATTCCAGCTGTGTTATATTACTGTCTTCTCTAATGGTTCAATAAACTGAATTAATTCAGTACCTTGAAATGGTCTAAATTAGTTGTGTCATTATAATACTCTAACATTGCTGTGAACTAATTTGTGAATGATTTATAACTTTTTACAAGCCCTGCTGAACATGATCTAACAGACGTGCACACAGAAATCAGTCCCACAGGCAGATTACTGTACATATTTTCACTGTATGAATAAACGATACTAAAAAATTATGGTAATGCTCTTACCTTTTTGAAAGCAATATTTGCAACACAATTACATCAGGCGTTGCTGCTAAAATAGCATTGTATGCCTGAAGGGTTGGGAGGAATGGCTCTGATTGTCAGACAGTGAGACTCCATTCTTTTCATCCTTATTATCCCTAATCACTCTGACAACTACACACAAAGAACCCTTTAGAATCTTGAGCTTATAAACAAGTTGTTGCAGCAGAAGCTGTGGTAATGAAGCCTGATTTCCTACAGATCTGGTTTTGTCCTTAAACAGTGCCATTCTCTTCACTGCAATACCCCAGCTCTTCAGAGTCTATGGATGAGAGCCATAGAACCACTCCTGAGTTAGGCTTGTTTAGCCCCTGCTTGGCTGCTTTTAGAACCCCAGGACACTGGGTGCACCCTGCCTACCCTTCTTCCGTGGTTCTCTCCTTTACCTGGCTGCTGAGTTTAAGTACATTATAAGATCAGGTATAGCTGCAACACAATCTCCTTTTCAAATCTGGACTAATTGGGCAGCAGGTCCAAAAGTTGTTAGGGAGACTCACAGACTGTGCTAAAAATAGTATTTAATCATTGAAGTGTGGTATTTTTTCATATTTTTAAAGTAGCTGTGCACTGAAATAATGAATTGAAAGAAGATGCAGTTAGAGTCAATTTGATTTTCTTTCTCTTCAGTCACAGCATGTTGAACAATGCTAATTGCTACTGACTCACCTGTTTTGTGACTGATGGATAATTCTACATGGAAACATGCTCTTTGACTTGTCTCAATGGATTATTTTGCACTGGCTACTGATCATGACCTCGGTTCTTCACTGTCCAGTATCTTCTGCACCACTACAGCTGGAATGGGCAGAGAAACAGGTGTGATGAACAAACACCAGCTATGTATCATTACTGTTTGATTTAGAAGCATGCTACACTTACTTAATACTGATGGCAATTCTCATAAAGGAAACCAGGCATTTAAGAGCAGACTGCACACATTAACTTTTTGGCTAAGTGAGGAGTAGGTAGAAGTGATAGAGGGGTGACCTCGTGGGTGGTATACTAGCTGTCTCTAAGTTAAAGCACAATACATTAATGTAGATGCTTACCTCACAGGTTAAAAACGGGCAAAGAACAAATACTTAACTTTCCAAAGGAAGCTAACAAGAAATAAATTTGCTTGTCTAACTCCATGTCTGACAAAACCCCATTAATGGAAAGACAATGCAGCAAATTGGTTGTTCTGTTTTTTTAATATTAATTGTACCAGCATGACTAACTGGCCTGTATTTCCCTATACCTGGTGCAAAGGTAGGCAAGCCATCTGATAAAATCATGTTTCTAAAGTAAAGAGGGAAAACCTCTTCTGACATGCAATTCTCAATGCTGTCAACTGCAACTGCAGCAATTACCTGTCATTTTAGGCTCCAGCCTTCTGTAAAGTTAGTCCATAATTCTGACAGTCTGCTTGGGACTAATACAGTAGGGACCACCTTTATTAAGTGCTCTGCTAATGGCATTGCAACGAATCAAAATATCAAATTCCCATTCAATGTGCATGCACTTTACATGAGGATGGTTTACTGTCCTCAGCGGCTCCTGCCGAAGCTTCCCTTCATTGTTAGCAACCTGTTTTTCCTCTTTCAAATAATATAGTTAGCATTCTATAATAGTTACCTGTCAAATCTTATAGATGAGTTCTTATATGAGAATTCTGCCATGTGAAACAGCTGTGTTTGTGCTGGATGCTTGGTCAAGTTGCAAGACTAGCACAGACATAGCTTAATTCTATGCAACTCCAATCTTTATTTATTTGACAAAAGTTCTTTCAAAAGTAGATTTGGTAGGAAATTGCTATTAAAAGGGAACAGTTATTTAAAGAATTTCATGTGAAGAGGCAGCTGCTGCTAGTCTGGACAGCAGCCCTGTCTGCTTTTTACACCTGTTCCAGGGGGTACCACAACTTGGGTCATCACTTCCTCAATACTGCTGAAGGACCAAATGTTGGACCTTTAAGCAATCTTGACTTTTAACATGCAAATCCTTTTCTGGAGCTGAAATATGGATTAGCTTGTCCCATAAAGTAACAGCTGTGGGCACTCATCTCACTTGGAGATTGTTCAGAGAGAAACTGCATATAAAAATGAGATATAGTAACACCTAAATGCTTTGGCTGAATTAAGTTTAAAATAAGATGATAGACTAAACAAATATTACTGTAAAATAGCAAGGCTTTCTGGTAGGAGGAAGCTCTTTCAAAAATACTTTAGGAGAGCGACAGTAATTGAAATTACCATTACGGGGAGTTACAAGGTGAGGTTATCTTTAAAACAAGCTCAGAAACAGGAAAGAAAGTTGCTAGTTAGATTAATATGAGGAAGCTGATGCAATTTTAATCAAGGAAGCATCACATTCAAGCTGTAGATATCAGGATTTTTTCATGTGGGGAGACAGCAAAAAGTTGCATAAATATGGCAAAAATATGTCAGTTGTACAGGGACCTTGCTTGGTTCTTTTTCTGGGAAACAGTGAAAAATAACCTAGGGAGAGTACCCTACACTTGGAAGTGTTTAAAAAGTATGAAAAACCCCGCAATGATGTTTTTCAGATGCCTATGACAGAACATTAATTTGGGAATGTTTATATATATGTGTCCTGCCAGTAGCTTTAAAGTATATTACCTTTTCGCATAATGAGTGAAATGTAGCACGAACATTGCGAGTAGGTCGTGCTGCTCTTACAGATAAAACTCACAATACTCAACTACCTTCTAATACTTAATTTTGTATTGCACTTGCCAGTCACTAAAACCTAATGGCTCTGTGTCACATATAAACAATTACATTTGAAAGTCAAAACCTTAGGAACATGTCAGTGTTGCACACAACTCTGCATTTAAGCAATCCCTCTACAAGAATCGTCATCGGCTTGGCAGACTCAGGGCTGGAGAAGATTGGTATAAAACACTCCTCAAAGATGTTTTATCCTATAAAGCTGCCTTCTAAGGTACAAGCTGGAAGGCACGTGTGCTTTACCCTTGCTCCTGGCTCCACTATGTGGTGGAAGGGCATCCTGTGGCCACTGTTGTCTTCTCCTGGCAGATCTCTGCACAGTTAGTCCTGGCATGGCACACGCCTTAGGTACACCCTTATTGTGCCCAGCTAACACATAGTTATTGTTTTATTAATTTGCTTTGCACAAATAGGTTTTGGATCATTGGAATTTACTTTTCACAGAGCTGTGGTCTCTGGATCTTACTGTTCAGTTGGGCGGGCAGTCACCAGTGAGAAGTCAGATAGGCAAGTTTGCTCAGTGTGCATTTTAGCTTCATTCCCATAACACATACCAATGTTAATTTGGTGTCATTCATACCTTTTAATATTGTGTTCACATTTTTGAATTCCTCAGCATAGGAACTCTGTGGAAGACAGCCTATATGACAACCATCCTGGACTCCTCTATACCTGAGCACAAACTGGCATCCTGCTCTGTGAAATTACTTAAGAAGGTAATCAACTGAAAAGAGCAGGCAGTGTAAAATCTGTCAAGGGGTAGGACTAGTGTCCAGCAGAACAGGGCACAAAGAAGACCAAAAAACCCAGCATAAATTAGGGAAACAGGAACCCCCCACCACCACTAACCCCCCGAGCTAGGACAAAGTGTAGAGCGGGAATCCCTCCACACAACCTCCCAACCTTCAGCCTTCACAGCATGATGAGCTCATCTGGCACAGTTACACATTCGGATTTCTTCCACTCACCTTCTGAACCTACCTGAGATTGTGTCAGACTTCTAACTCCTCTAAAGCAGCACAGACTTCCTGTTGTCTTCTGAGAACTACTGTGTTTCCTGTGCAGAGGGACCTTTACAGACCCAAAGGTAGTACCTTAACAAAAATCTTGCTCTTTACCACATTATCCTGAGCCACTTTCTGTACACATTTGCTTTCCTTTGTGCTATGTAAAGTGAGGGGTATACATGGCATAGGAAGCAAAAGACAATTTTCCACGTAATTAAATCTCTTCATAAATATCTTCAATAAACATGAACTTAAATGCTACATTAAAAGTATTACAAGATTCTCTCTATATATATCATCACAGAGACATACTAACAAGTACAGTAATTAGTTCTTTAAACACAATGGAAATCCACAGGTTTACTTCTCTTCAAAAGGCAAAACCTCAACTGATGTGTGAAGATTGACTGGTATTTGTATTATGAGAACTGCTGCCTCTATTTCCTGCTGAAGTTATCAGAATGTTTTCATGCATCCCATTTTCAAGTACTCCCTCATCATCTTTTAAGGCTGCACCAGAGTCTGCTTGACAATGGTGTTTTGTAGGCCTTACTTTGGTGAGCGTATGAAAGCAATTCCAGCGCAGTGCATTGTTAAACATAGATAGATCCTTGTAAAAAAAGAAAAACAAAAAAGGAAGAAAAAGAAAAACGTTTACCCCTTTTCCTTTTAATAGCAATAAAAAATATACAATCCTACGATAAATAAGCAAACAGATTTTGTCTACTGTAATGGTAGAAGTCTGAAAGATTCAGGTTCCTTGGCAAAATCAAGAGCTGCAGCTTTCTCCTTAGGAGAATCACTATACAAGAGTGGTCCTCTTCTTTCACTTCCAGAAGAGGTTATTAGATGGTGCTTTGCTGACTGACAGTTTAGCCCAAAACATCTGAATAAATATCTATTTCTAAGAAACTCTGTCCACCTAGACTGAAAAAAGATAGCTTTTCCAAAGCAGGTTAAGCTGGAATCATAATAATTCAGGAATTATTATCATGCAAAATTTTAATATTGAAATCCTAGGAAAATGTCTTTTTAAAAAAATAAAATATTCTAATTTGTATAGAGAGAACTTGTCCTTCTAACACTTTCTGTTACAAACGGTTTCATACAAGAATATAAAATAATGCAGTGATGAACGCAGCAAAGATAGACTTGGATCTGCCTGAAAAGTGCTGGAGTCTGCAGTGTGGGTAACAATCTTTGAGCTAAAATGAAGGCAAATATTGTTTGCATCTCACAGAAAAGAGAAGAAAACCAACACTACATTCCTAATACTTATGTTTATTATGAAAGTGTCTCCAAATAAAATAGCCCACAATACTGGTTGGTTCCAGAGATTTTATGAGGAATAATTATTTTCCATATTAAAAAAAAAACCCCAAACTCAAACCCAGTCAAATTAAACACAAAATAACTCCCAAAGTTCTACACAACATCTATACATGAAAGGACTTCTAGCTAGTTTATCACTGTATTCAGAACAGTGGAATTCCTACACATCACTGCATTTCTGAAAGAGTTGCTCAAGCACAGGATTGTCATGAAAACACAGGTGAAAGTGTGTCATCTGCCTCACCCCAACTTGCAACAGTCAACATGCACAGTATGGTATAAGAGCTCATGTAGAAAATCAAACCCCAGAATTGCACGAAGCTGAAGCTCAAGAGAAGCCAGAAAACGCGTATTGTTGCACAGATCATTTAAAGCCATGTAAGACAATCATTTTTGCCATTTGTCTGACATATGTGATAACTGACATAGCTCCGAAACACCATTTCATAGTATTTCCTCCCGTTTTTTTAACTGAAAGCAATTTTAAAGACTGAAAATTCTGTACAGAGACACTCAAACACTGTGTTTTCATTGCAACTACAATCAGAAATCTTTACAATTTAAAGCTATAAGGTACATCACCTTTCCAAAATTCCACTAGAGCTTTTTAAAAAGAAAAGAAAAAAAGAGTAACATTGTCTTATGGAAGTTCCCATTAGGTCCCTGTTCCAAATCAAAACCAGTCAAAACAAGTAATACAAACTGGTTTTGCTTCATGGTTTAAAGGCAACTGTAGTTTGCAGAACACTGAAGTTAGGCCTAATAGGGTCTACATTACAGGAAGGGTAAAAATTATTCAGTAGCTCCTCTCCCCCAAATGTCACGGGAAGTAGACAATAGGAGACATATAAAAATGAGTTGTAGCAAAGAGATTAAAAAAATACCAAAGCATCAACTGTAGAAAACCAATTTCTCTGAGATACAGAAGGCTGCGATAATGGGAAGGTGAATGAAACAGGCATTAGGCTTCCTACTAGAGCACTCTGCATGAAACACACACAGTGACTAAATCAACCAGCACTGATCACCACTGACATGTGCTGCAGGGGAATGGCTCTTGCCGTCATGTCCTGTTCAGAACCAGAAAGTGATTTTCACCTGAAACAGATACAGATTTAAGACAAGAATCACTTCACTGTAAGCAAAGCTTTAGTGCATGTACTTGGGTCTCAGAAAAAGCATTTGATATTGGCAATCATGTGGTCCCAGGCTGAAGTCACAGGCTGAGACAGGAGCATATGAAGCTGTGACACCTGTACTAATTCTGCTGGAATCATTAAATAAATAACACATAGAAAAAACTACAAAAGGGCAACAAGGAAACAGCATGAGACGCTTTGGTATTTTAAAACTAGCAGTTTTTCAACACTGATCCAAGACCCAAAAGACTCCAATGTCCACCCTTGTTGTTTGATCAGATATTTCTACCATTTTCTGCAATATTGGTTTTATAAGAAAAAACCCACCAACACACCATATATTTTTCTTTTGGTACAAAATATGCCAACATGGGAAACAGTAAAAAAAGGGTGACCTGAATCTTATTTTACTATGTTCTGGGCTGTCTAGGGAGAGAAGACAAATTCTTACTATTTACTAATCAACTCTACATGTAATTTCCTCATTTTTCTACTTCAACATCTCAACCACTGCATCATGTACTGTACTATATAAAGGGAGCATAGAACTTGAAGACAAAGAGGTTATAGAATACAAATCCTCATTTCTAAAATTACTAAAAGACAATTCTACAAAAGGTATGAACATACAGAACCTTTTAAGGTCTCACTTTTACCATGAACCATGCTAATAATTTCAGTCAATTTTCTGGAATATGTGCAATTAACCTCTACATACTTGATGGCCTCCGAATGCATCTTGCAAAGCTCTTCATCAGAAAAGCAAACAAATTCGAATGAAAAAGGAAATAATTGCACAGCATTTTCTCTGCAGAGTGGAAGATGAAGCCAAAGATTTGACAACCATTAGTCAAAGCAATGAATCAAAGCACACTGCTATGTCTGATCACTAAAACACTTGGTCCTTCCCACTAGAGAGAGAAAAAAATGTGTGACTTCTTAATTTTTATTAAAAAACCTCTAGCTTGAAAGATCAGTGACTGTTTAGCAAAGGTTAGTGAAGTTCTCACTGCTTCCTTACTCTTATCCCATTTCCCCAAATATGTCATTTGAATCTCTTACCTCACCTATTTTCCAGACATATCTGTATTAAACATTTATTAAACTTATCTGTATTAAACGTATCTGTATTAAACTCCAAAAAGCCAGGTTTATAGGGGATAAGTAAGTCATTTGGAGTTACCTGAACCAAGATAACTGTGTACATGCTTTAGTGTATCGTAGATGCAAATGAATTTAAACCTCAAAGGAAGAGTTTCAATCCCAGATGCATGCTTTACCTGTGAGGATCCGAAGGGACCTTGACACAATTGAGAGATAGGCCGATGAAAACCTCTTGAAGCTCAATAAATACAAGTGCAAAGTTCACATCTGAGTTGTGACAATCCCAGACACACCTACAGGTCGGGTGGAGAAGATTGAGAGCAGCCCTGGGGAGAAGACTTGGGGGTGATTGTTGATGGAAATTCAATATGAGCTGGCAATGTGTGCTGGTAGCCCAGAAAGCCAACAGTGCCCTGGGCTGTATCAAAAGGACCACGGCCAGCAGGTCGAAGGAGGTGATTCTACCCCTCTACTCTGCTCTTGTGAGACCCCATCTGGAGTGCTGTGTACAGGTCTGGTGTACTCAACATAAGAAGGACATGGAACTGTTGGAGAAAGTCCAGAGGAGGGCCACAAAGTTGGCAAGAGAGTTGGAGCCTCTGTGAAAACAGTTGGGAAAGAGAAGGTTGTGTGGAGACATCATAGCAACCTTCCAGTACCTGAAGAGGGCCTGCAGGGAAGCTGGAGAGGGACTCTTTGTCAGGAACTGTAGTGACAGGACAAGGAGTAGTGGATACAAATTGAAAGAGGAAAAATTCAGGTTAGATATTAGGAAGAAATTCTTTATTGTGAGGGTGGTTAGACATGGAACAAGTCGCCCAGGGAGGTTGTGGATGCCCCAGCCCTGGCAGCTGGATAAGGCCTTGAGCAACCCGGTCGAGTGTGAGGTGTCCCTGACCATGGCAGAGGGGGTTGGCACTAGATAATCTTTAAGATGCCTTCCAACCCTTAACATTCTATGATTCTATGACACACTAAAAGCATATGTAGCCAGTGATGGTAAATCATCTCAAGGGTTGTAGCCTTCACTGTAAATCTGAATCAACACTACAGAGCATTGCTGGGGAGGACCAACAGAGAGACTGAAGGCCTCTTGCACAAGGATTGTTGTTGGGAACTGCTCTCTGCTCCGGCATCACCAACACAGCAGTATGTGGTCTGTGTTGTGTATGTTGATGGTTCAAAGCAATATTCTCATGTAAGACAAAGTATTTAGCCAGAATGCCATTTTTGTAACCACCTCTGAAGAAGGGAAACAGTTCAGTGGAGGTAGTAATCAACATCATGGAAGGGGTGTGTTTAAACTGATATTCTCAATTACCATATTAGCAGGTCAGATTTCACAAATTATAATGTTCATTTAATATATCCCAGGATGATTTTATTTTAAAATCTTGGTATCATCTTGACAGTAATTACTACACAGCTGTGACTTCAAACAGCATGGGTGGGCTACTTTCTATTGCAATCAGTATATTTTCACATGTATAACCTGCCCTGCTGGTTATGAAATCAAATGCAAAGGAGACAGAAGAGAAAAACTGGAGGCAGAGAAACTTTTGGGGGAGAAAGAGATTTAAATAAGGCTCCCTTGCTTCCTCAGATATACTCATGGACATATATGCTGCAGTTGCTGAATTACAAGGTTACCTGATTTTTTCAAAAGATACTCTGTAGGTAGTAAAACTGATAGATCTTCTTCCATGATTTATAATTTTTCAGCACACTTTTTTTCGTAACACACAAGAGTCTTTATGGATAATAAAGGTTTCAGAAGTTTTCAAGACTGACCAGTGGAATAGGACAAATCTCAGTTTTCAAAGGAAAGAAGTGACAACACAACTTTCTTCCCAACCCTCTGTATAAAATAGAGAAGAATATAGAGAATATACATGGCATCAGAAGCCATGTATATTTTGCTATTTGCATAGGTGGAAGGAATCAGAAAGACTTCCTGGCTCAGAGTTCCAGCTGAACACAGCACTCCAATCCCTTTGAATACAGAAGACACACTTAGGATTTTTTTTTTCCTGGTTTGTTCCTTCCTTCTTTTTTTAAAACTTTTTTCTAAAATATATATATATATATATGTAAGTCTTTGGTCTACAAGCACATTGGTTCTGTGTGCACACACACAGCACTGTTGAACAGTAGGTTGCATAGAGTCTGCTACCCATGAACCCTGCCTACTTTTGGCACTGCTGTCACAAATCACAGAAAAGTGTCCTGCAAGAGTTGGATGATCCTTAGCATCCTACATCAAACTTCATCTAGAGACTGGAAGAAGTATGTATAGAATGTTTAAAAAGATGTTTACTTTGGGTGTTACTTTATCTTCTTTGGGACATTATTTGTAAATCCTGGATAAAAAAGAAGTACAAAATTATTTTACAGACACCCTTAATTTTATTTGTAGAGATGATGAAATACTGCTGAGCAATCAAAGGTTGCTGTGAATTACGTTAAGTGAATTTGGTCAAGTTTTCACACATTTAAAATAAACTAATTCTAGTAATGAATGGCATTCTGCCTTCTCTTCTTTACCTTACCAAGGGAGTGGCAATAATTTTAAGAAAAATATCTGGACTGAACTGTGTCCAAGGAAGCAATGAACTTTTCAGCTGTTTTTCCCATTACACCCCTGCTCTCAATCATGAGAATGTGCAAGAACAATTTCAGGAGCGAGGTCTGGTTTCCAATGGTGCACTTGAACAAATACCTTTTTACATGGAATCTCTGCAAAAAGCTGAAATCTGCAGAGGTAAAAAATTGAAAGGCCAAAAAAAAAGCGAGAATGAATTTATCAGAAGTGTTGACATCAATGTGCTTGGGTATTTGCACAACAAATCAAGTCTACTTCTAATGCAATTAGCCACCAAATTGAATTTTAAATTATGCTAAAATAATATCCCACAATTACCACATTTTTTCCCCAAATTGCTAATTAACCACATTACCTACTATTTAAAATATCGATCCAGTGTTTTAAAACTTTGTGCTGGAGGAACAGTCACTGTGATTTGATAGGCAATTTCAAAACCAGTACTATAGCAAAAATATCTGAAGCAGATCTAAAATCTAAAAAGCTATGCTCTATCTTACCGTAAGTAACAAATTAAGCAACTATTACTTATAGCAGATTCAGCAAAAGCATCAGGGATGGACAGAAGAGATCTGAGCATGATGCTCTCCACCACTGAGAATCCAAGATACAAAGTTTCAGAGTGGATATTCCCTTTTGTCCAGAACTTCCCAAAAGAATACAAAATAAATAATATTTCCAAGACAGTACAAGTGAAAATACTGCTCCCACTGTGTCAGTTACATACACATACAGCATGCCTACGTATACAGAATGGTGTGCTGTCTTCATTCACAAACAGGAAATATGGCAGTGCGCTATCAGAATGCTTTGATACTCGTTTTTTTTTCTGATGCTGAGATACATGAAGAAACCGCATTCACAACTTATAATTTACTTCCAGTAGCAAACAGTTCATTCTGTTCGTGTCTCATGATTGAACTCAAGGATTAATGCTCCTCTGAGCAAGTGCCACCAGTAAGATACCCATTTGTCCCATTGGCACCGCTGGTCCCATTACTGGCGATAGTGCTGTGCGGGGCCTTTGGGCGAGGTACTGTTTCTTCCTCATCTGAGCTTGACTCAATGTCACTTCGGGAATCCTTTGCTACCTGAAAAAGAAGCAAGCAGTAGGTGACTGTAAGGAAACAACTCAGCTTTTTGGTTCAAGAGGATCAGAAATACACACATTTTTCAATTTGACCTTTGAAGGTAATCTCAGCTCTGGCACACTTCTTCTCCTTTGCCTGTCTGGACTCACTTCAAACACAGATGTCTGTACACACATGTGTCATGTACAAAGGGAAGGTGAGAACTTAGCACTCATGCACTGAAGGTAGTATGTCCAAGTGCTCAAGGCAAAGGGTTGTGCACAGACTGAAGTAACCAACATCCAAGCTCCCAAATTCAACCTAGCCTCAGTCCCTTTGTTCTCCTAACTACAACTTCATTTCCTGTCCTTCATTTGGGATGCTTCTCTTTGACCTGGTAACACAAAATATTCAACCCAACTTCCTTCCTCTCACTTCGCAGCTCATTCCCTAGAGACCATATGGCTCCAGAGAACAGTTCTACGCACTGGCAGTAGGAGACAGGAGTACTGGCTGAAACATAACTCACCACACCAGATAACTCCAGCCTCTGACTTCAGACAAATGGTGAGAACGGGGCTTGCAAACTGTGGACATAGTCCAGTTCAGTCCCTTACATGGGAATGACAAACTTACTAGAGCGATTCAACTGTGTGCCCCATCGTGTCACTGGAAAGCTATTTCAGAAACAGGCAGACTTTAGTTGCTAGGGATTGTCTGCTAATATCCAGCTGACTTCCTTGAAAATCTCCAAAACTGATAAGATACATATATAGGTTTAGAAAACTCCTAAGTACAACAACAGCGAGTAACAAATACGTGATCAGGATTACATTACAAATTTAATGATAATAAATTCCTTTATCAGCTGAGCAGTTCCAAAGTTGGATATTAGTACTACAAAACCAAAATAATACTTAAGGATGAATATTTACTGTAAGATACCTGTAACGTGTTGTGAAAATACTTCTTATTTTACTGCAGAAATGGAAAGAACAGGGTTGCAAGCGAGGAATTAAGATCTGAAGGAAGAAGAATCCTCTGTGTATATGTCACACATATGCATCTTTAACCTGATCTCTGTGTTACTGCAAATGTCTGACTTTGCTTTTGTACAATCTAAATTTTCTCCTGTGCAATTGTTAGAACTACAAGGTGGAGGACGTACACTCTCAAGTATGCATCCTGAATGGTGACAGAGCAGCTACTTATCCTGTTGATATATAGATGTGTATGTGTATTTTGTGTAAAAAAGGTTGCAGTATAATAGCACCCAGATACTACGATAAAAGTGGCTTTGAATGGCTGTAGGCAATGCATAGCCAAGAAGTAAATATGGCCTTAATTTAAATATATAAATATCAACAATGGAAAAAAATACCAATCAAAAGCCACAAATTAAAAAAAAACAGACCAAAACACAAACACCAGCATTGTCAAAATAAATCTTTTGCAAAGTAAATTGAAAGAAACTTACCTGCAAGGGGTTCCACTTCCCAGCCTTCCAGCACAGCACAAGGGAAAGGATAAACAAGCAGAGTAAGAGAGAGTACGAAGCACTCTTTGAAGTCACTGGTGTAATTCAGACAGCTGAGGCTAATAATAGCTAAAAGCAGAGGAGACTGAAGTGTGGCTTCCAGGCCAAATACAGCTCATGAATGCACTGTCTTTCACACAGAGCGAGGGGCAGATCCTGAGCTCTCCAGGACATTCCTAGGAAGCAGTTTTCTGCAGAGCAATCCCATTCATTTCAGGGGTGGTCACATGTCTAAAACATCCACTCACGTGTTCTACTCTTTAAGGGTAAAAGGCCCTGTACTTTATGTGATCTGTGAGCAGCAGTTCTACCATCTGCACACGAGCACTGTCTCTGCACAGCAAGTGTAATGGGGTGAGCATTTCTGTGAGTGACATCCTCCTGTCAAATGTACTAACAGCAGCAAGACACTACATTGTATCCCAAATCGTCTTGCTGTGAGAATACTAGAAAGAAAATCCATGGCCCTTTGCAAAAGAGCGATTGTTTTATTTTTGCTGTGTCATTAATATCAAAAGAAAAAGAGACTGTGATCTGTAACTTCCCACTAGCAAAGGCAGCAGAATTTCAGTTTGCATTATTATTGCTATCACTTCCAGCTGGGAAATTAACATTTTGCTAACATCTACTCTAAAGAAGAAAAACAAAACTGGCAGTCCCAAGAAAGCAGTTTGCTTGCTGTTTTTTTTGTTTTAATCCAATTTCCCTAATGTAGTTTGGTTCGGTGTACCAGATTACAAAACAAGAAGTGTGGAAGCTTATATATAAATGCAATCACTATGAAGAGTATCATTAACTTATCTGACAATTGTTAGGAGTGGAAAAAAGTTTCCATGAAAGGAAAGAAGAGTTTACATAAAATGTGTTTTCAGTAGCGTGTTATGGATTAAAAAAAAAAAAAAAAAGTAACTGAAATGTGACCTGTATGGATATAGAAAAAGTTAAAATCACGAAACAGAATCATGCTGTCTTACCTTGCCCTTTGAAATCGCTTTGTAGGCTGCCTTTATGATTAGGTAAGACCAAAAACAGTGCAGAATTTGAAGAACCATAAGAAGCACATTGAAGACCCACAAGGCAGGAAAATTGCCCAGAGCTTCGTACAGTTCAAACAACGTCGTGTTTAATATCCTAGAAGAGACATGGACAGAAAAATAATAACACTTTGCTTAAGCCAATGAATTTCAAAGAAGCCCTTTTTAAATCAAGATGACAAGTACTTGATTAGATGGGATCCACATGTAAAAGTTGGTTCTCAAAGTAATACTGGCTTGGACTGAATCACACAGGTTTCTCCAGAGAGAAACAACATAAGAATGTTGCTTTCAGTATTTAACTTCATTTTGCAAACACTGCATACAGAAAATATAGTCCTCAGTGTACATTTCTCCACTTAATCTATAAACCTGGCAGCAGCTCGTTGACTCAAATAACTTCTTCCCTGATTAAATACAAAACTTACTTTATTTCATTTTTTAAAAATAAAGCTATTCCATCTCAGCTGCTTCCAGTATAGGTTTGGTACGCCCATTTTAGCACAAGTAAGAGCAGGTATGAGAACTGTTAAACTACTGTGCAATCCACATGCAGTACCATGTTCTTCAAACCACATTCCCAGGCTGTGACAGTGAGCTGCAACCTCTCCTATGTTAAACGACACAAACTTGTACCAAGAGCCAGGCGATGCTCCCTGGGTACTCCCATGTGAAGCCTTCTGTCCCAAAGCCAATCTCAAAGGATTTGTTTCAGTGGACACAACTAAGGATGTCTTGTCCAATTGGTATCAGCAATGTGAGTAAAGTGCCGTGCAGAACTGAAAACAGTCTGAGGCCATTCAAAGTGAAACTCCATTGGCACCTGAAAAATGGCACATGTGGGGCAGGATTCACCTTCTTACGCAGTTTTCTAAGAATTGGGGGTGGGTGTGAGAGTTTGGCTCTATGCCCCAACATGAAATATTATTTAGTGGAAACCTCAGCACCAATAGGATTCCAAGTTCAAAACAGCCAACCAGTCAAGGGGCTTAACCCTGGGTCTTGAACATCCTTGGTGCCTACAGTAACTGCTAAGGTACTAAAAAGCTCTGGGGCCACTTTCTGCACAGAATCCAATTTGCACACCACGTATGTACCAAGAGTGAGGTTTAGCAGTTACATAAAGGACAGGTGGCCAAAAGGGCAGCAAGGGATGGGAGACCTTATCACAGCCTGTTAATGCTTAAAGGGCGCTTATAGGAAAGATGGGGACAAACTTTTTAGTGGAGCCTGTTGAGATTCAACAATGGGTAACAGTTTTAAACTAAAAGACGTAGATTTAGACTAGATATAAAGAAGAGATTTTTTACACTGAGGGTGGTAAAACTCTGGAACAGGTTGCTCAGAGAGGTTGTAGACTCTCCATCCCTGGAAACATTCAAAGTCGGGTTGGGCAGGGCTCTTAACAACCTGATCTAGATGAATATGTCCCTGCTCACTGCCTGGGGGTTGGACTAGATGACATTTAAAGGCCCCTTGCAATCCAAATGATTTTATGATTCTAAGAAATCTGGGCAATTCTAGACATTTGAACCAACTTTTTGAGAATCAGCCTTTCAGATGCAGGCAGTAACAGATGTTGTAACATGACTTCTGAAGCATTGTGAATACACCACTAATTTTCTGCCCAAATACTCCGCCATAGCAGATGATTTCAATCTGGACCCCAGCAAACAACCTGAGAACAGACAGTGGAGAACAGACAAATGGCATTTTTTGAAACACATAAGGATCTAGTGATGGCTGTTAATTAGGGGGAGAAAAACAACGCATTATAAGGATTTGTCAACCTCCATCCATTTTCCCCGCTGGTGTAAAAATTCATTAAAATCTCCACTGGCTTTCTGTGCTTTTTCTTTGTTTTAAATTAACTATCCCCTGCTAGTCACTAGATGGCGCGTTTAACCAAGAGAACGCCCGCGCAGCTCCTGGGCACCAGCCGTGTGCCAGGCTGGATGTGGCGCTTAGTGCCATGGTCTAGTAACCACGGCAGTGTTGGATCAAGGATTGGACTTGATGATCTCGGAGGTCTTTTCCAACCCGGTTGATTCTATAATTCTGTGAATCTAGGGGATGGCACTGAGGTCCCACACTTCTCAGTGGAGAAATTACAGATACCGGTCTCAGCTTTTTAATAAGCAATCACATTGCCACAATCCTTTACAACAACATAAAATCAATGAAATTAGTATTAATAAGAAGTATGTACAGACAGCAAACACAGAATACAACATTTAGTGGTAATGATTTATGTGTATGGCAGCATTGATCAAAAATCAATCAGTGATTGATACACTGGCCTTAATACTGTAGGGCATTTCATAGTAAGTCTACCTCTTTATTTTTGACTTCTTACACTAAACTGCACATATGTTTCATAATTTACTGAGAAGTTGATGTTTAATAACCTTATTATACAGCTGTGTTTTTATGTCTTCTGTTTATGGAGAGAACATTAGAAAAAGAAACTGGTTTTCAGTTTGCAAAGATCCCGACACATTACTGCTTCTGTCAGATAGAACTCTTCAGTCTAATTTGTCTAATTTGTTCTGCCAATAGTAGCACTACATGGCACAGCAATACCCCACTTTCCTGTGCAAGGAGACGCTCTCATGCATATCAAAACAGAACTCTAGTCAGTACCGTTTTACTTCACCAGTGTTACTGCAGTTCTAACCATTATATCGAATTCAAACTTGAAATCAACAACTCCTGTACATAAAGTTACCATTGTTTACACCCAACTGTCTTTATGCCTAAAATTTATATCCTCCAGAATTGTAGATGCAGTTTCTACAGGTTTCTGTTTATATTTTCATTCACTGCACCAAATTCATCTCTGGGGACTTCCAAAGAAGCAGCATTAGACATGCAGATGGTCCAGTCTTGCAGAAGTCAGGAAGAAAGCAAGGCCAAAAAGAGTGCTTCTGGTACCCAAAGCAGTTTCATGTGCAAATGAGTCATCTAGTGTGTATTAGATATGGAAAATAAGCCTTCATTGAAAAAGCAGACCTCTTTCTAACCTGCTCGTGTCTAGCAAACTAAGGACAGGACTGCAATTCTCCATTAAAGCTGCAAAAAGGACCCCACTAATTGCTCAGTGATGTTAAGAGGGGTCAGTGATCCGCTGGGTGTGCAGATAGAGCTAAAGCTATATCTAAGTGCCTAGGGCTAAGCAGAAGCTGAGTGAAAAAAACAGAAAATGACAGAAAAAATGGAGTTAAGCAAATAAACCTATAGCATAAATCAATTATTTGATCTTAGAAGTCTGAAATGGGGAAAATATCATAACTTTATTAGGTAGAATACATAGAGAAATTCTACTTGTAGAGACTGAGGAAGGGGGGGAGGGAAGAAAGGCTAGACCACTTTTCATCAATGCCACTGCTAAAAATATTCAATGGAAGCATTTTAACCAACCACACAAATAACAGGGATTGGAAAAAGCAGCATGAGAATGGATTACATGAAGGAGAAAGTGCCTATACGATGTATATGCAAATAAATCTTAGGTTCAAATACTCAGAAAAGCATCAGGCCCTTAAATCTGCAAATATGCTTGCTGGAATTTTTCAAAGCTGTCCAGTGGTTAAATCCCAGCTTTTCATAATGAATGGTGTAAACTTTGATTCTTGGGTATCTAACTTGAAACAGCTGGACTTGATCTCATAGTGGGAAATCACTTTTAAGCTGCAAGTGCTCTACCTTTCTGAAAACTTTGGTCAGCATTTTTCAGATCTTTGCAATATGAAACTAAATGTTAGCTTCTGCTTTGGAAAATAGGTAGACTGTAGCAATTTTTCTGAAGCCCTGGAAGATTTTTTTTGATAGCTGGACAAAACAACACAATCTCATAGAAGGCATTCTTCCCTCATTAAATGCATCCCAAACAGGGTTGTGCACCTGGCTGTGGGAAGCTCTCAGTTTAGCATTTTGATTTAAGTAGTGTGGCTGATGAAGGCAAACAAAACCAAATTTACCCCTTAAGATCGAATCTACTCTTATAGAGATCTGTGGTATTTTTTCAGGAATGCTGCCACAATATCTGAGCCACTGTGTGAGGTAATCCTGTACTTACTGTACTACCACTCTAATTGAACACTGAGAATAAAAATAACACATTTTCAACAACTACTAAACAATCAGCAGCAACACATCAACAGTAACACAGGTTTTTCTTCTACTGTCTAACCCTTTATCTAGCCAGCAAAGCAGTACTTGGGAGACTATCAGCAACAGACCCATACACTGACTCATTAAGATTACACTCCCTCCCCTCAATTTAGTGGGCCCAAGTCCAGGCTCTTGCATAACAGTTACTAATTCTTGGCAAGTCAATCCCTTGTCTTGCACCAAGGATGAAAGGAGAACCTGGAGACGAAGGAAGAGAGATAATGAAAGGGATGGGTGTAAGAGTAAAATGCTTATTTGTATTTCTCTGAGAACTGACAAAAATGTGCTGTGTTTGCTTCTGAAAGGACCCTGAGAGGATTGAAAAGAGATGAAGAAGGGAATCATGTGGAAAGAACAGACATTTTTCCACATAAGCTGGAAATTATTGATAACCTCTTTAGAATGAACTCTGCTGCAGCACTGTCCAGTGACCAACATACTGTACGTGAAACACACTGAAGTCACGTCATTACCACAATACAACAGTCAGAAGTCTCAAAGTATGACCATGGACAGCACGATATGATATCAGCTGGTCTAAATAATTCAGAACTAATGTCTTTATCTCCTTTACCAAGTGCATATTAAACAACTGTATTCTATATTGCACCATAACCACCTGTACTGGAACATCTTTCAATACGACATTCATGGCAGAGAAAATAGGTAATTACATCTATGTAGGCATTAATGACATTCAGATCCTATTTACTGACAGTAACCCAACAATACTACTGCCAGCAATGCTTCAGAGTTTCTGCTTTTTTTAATTTTTCCTTAAAAAACGCAAACACAATTGCGCTTACTTCAGCCCCAAAAACATAGTCATTTGTTCTCTATTATACATAGTAAAAAATTACCAAGACCAAAGAACAAAGAGTCAGGAGGTCTAAATTCTGGATCTAGCTGTTACATTAACTTCTGTGATCCAAGAAATTTTCAAATTTCCTTACACTGTTCTCTTTTTGTTAATGATGAGCACAAGGTATTGGTACATTCTGTTGGCCACATAAAGATGCTGGGAGAATTAGCCTGTTTATAAAACACCACAGACTACTGCCTTAAAAGATGCTCTAAAAGTGACAAGTAAGAAAAAAATATAACTGAGATTTACAGATAAATGAAGAGGCAGTGGAATGTGAAAGCACACGTATGCACACATGTTGATCAGCCACAGTAGGATAAATCAGCTACATTTCACCAGAGGTCAAGATTTATCTCTGGGATTTAGACCTTGATTGAAATCTAATAGGACTTTATATCCCAGGCTGTCCTAGTTACTTTTAATGACAATGCTACACAACAGACCTGACACCCAGATATTTCTGCATGAGAGACTTCAGATGAGTTACACAACTTTTACCTGAGAAGTATATGGAATGATACACAAAATAGTCATTAAATTGAAGAATCTTTGGTCTATAGCAACTTCATGTACTGGAGTCTTCAAGCTGCAGATAGCTAAGTATTTAATTATAGCAAATTCAATACATAAAGGGCTGTACTGCCAACTTCTTCATCTTCTGAGTTTCAGCTTGGCCAGCTGCTGTGTCTATATCACTGTTCTGCTCTGAACAGATGCTTCTTGGTTCTTGCTGAGTGGGAGAACAAGCTTGTTTCCCTTTTCAGATCCTGCTGCCTCTTAGGTTTTCAGCCCCCCAGAGAAGGACTTCAGCTACTAAGCAGCGCATGGCAAATACAAGAGAGTAGCAGAGACCCACTGACAACTGAGAAGAGTCAAATGAACCAGTCACCCACACAGAAGCAATGAAACAGGGAAAGAGGGACTGGGAGAGACAGAGATGATCTTTCAACAGCATCTTAGGCTGATTCCTCAGATAGTTTGGTTGGTGATGCTCATTACCCTCTTCTTTTAGACAGCTGATGAAAGATCTCTGCAAAATGCAGCAACAGAAAGAATATAAACTCTTGAGTCAATATTCAGAGCAACATTAAATCCACACACTTCAATTTTATCAGTGAGCTCAGCATCACGTGGCATTCTGCTCACCCATACCAGCCCCACATCAGAGGATTTCCTGACATGGTGCCAATACAAGCTCAGCTGCTGTAGAGATGGGTGGCTCCTGTCCTAATACTAATTAGGAACAATAAGTCTTTGCAGAAATCACAGCCTGTCACTGAGACAGTGTTATTTTAAGCCCTGTGCAGATCAATAGGATTTCCAATTACTTATCTAAAATGATGGAGAAGGCATGAAATTATTCATGTTTGATGTACTGTGGAAGAGACCATTCTGATCAAGCTGTCACTGGTTTCAGCTGTGCTTTTCACTCAATTAGTTCTCATCAGCAGTTACTGCCCATTAGCTGTTTTTGCAGCCACTGGTATGAATAGTAGTATTTACACTCCTGTGCATAATAAAAACTAAGAATACAAGGTCAAAGACACCTTCACAATCCAAGCTCAAACCTCAGGAGAGTCTTTTAACAGATATCAGAATATGAAGGGAATTCATATTTCCTAGCAGAATGTAATTATACTCAGCAAAATATTGCATCAGTAATGTGTTATGGCAAAATGCTTCTGTAAAGGCATCTGTAAAGGGATAATAGCACACAGGCACAGAGAAACTGTGTTATGCTAACAATGACACTTCCAGATCTGAAAATCTCCAGGCACACATAAAACTTTCATATGAGCAACAGAGAACACATATCGAGATCCATTTGCCTGGAGTTCATGTTATTCTCCAAACAGGAAAAGCATTTGCTGTAAACTATAGTTTCCAATCTTTGCAAAGCAGAGTATCAGAGAATAAAAATTCCTTCCTCATGCCTCTTTCTATTAACTAAAAATAAGTGCAGTTGTGTTTAACTATACCCCATGGCAGACATTTCAGGAGGGAAAGATTACCCAAACTTTCTGTGAACACAGGAACGAAACAGAGCTAGTTCAAAGCACCACAGAAGAGCTGCATTCAATTCTTTGCCAGGCACCCAGTGACTTTTAGGTGGCTTTTTTACCATTAATAGTAGGGTAGGGGTATCACACTTGGGATCCATTGGCCTAGTTTTGAGAACATGCCCACATGCCCCTAGAGTAATATAAAATTTTTTAAATCCATAAAAATCACACAGCTTAAGGAAATGTGGTAGCAGTGTCTGCCAAGGACTCAACTTTCAAACAATGACTCAAGTATTATGGTCCCGTTGTGAATGGAGAGGTAAAAAGCCACCACCAAAAATCCAATCAACTTTACTTTGCTACAAAAAGCATCATAAGAATTTTCTCCACATCTGTGAAATCAGCCTTAAGCAGTTTTCAGTTTAATCCAATTTTCTTAATAATGATCTCTACTTCCATATATTACGGGTCAAACTCTGCCATTGTACAACACTGATAAAACCAGTAGAATGTGCTCACTTACATGGGTGCTGGGTTTCTCCCAAAGTGTTTAGCCACCATGACCTCCTCCTAGCTGAACACTAATGAGATCCTAGCTGTATCATGGCTGTGGAACACGGTGTTCAAAAGTCATTTACTATTTCAAGCTGGTAAGTTAACTTACTCCCATGCTTTTGTAGCACTATGATTTTTACATCCCACATACATCAGAAGCTCACAGTGTTCTGCTTTTATATTGACTCTGTAGCACTACAAAATATGTGCCACTAACAGCAAACCCTGGTGCTACAGATACATCCTCTAAGAGAAAAGGGTTTGAGAAGAGGCAGAACATTTGCCCATGCTTGAACTACCTACATCCACCTCAGCTGTCAGCACTTGTATGGGCTCACTGTAGTACTACCAGCACGGCTTTTCCCTTCACAGAATGGGCAACTCTTAGAGGTGTACTTTGGGGCAAAATTTCCTCATATCCCTCTCTTTTAGATAAAAACCCAGTCAATTGAAAATTCCAATGGCCAGCCTCTTTCTTTCTCCCCTCCTTCCTGCAAGTGATGCAACTTCAGAGGAGACTTGGAGAACTTCAGCTGACTACAAAGCAGTTTATATGGGAACCTGACTACCAGAGTGGAATCAAGCCTCAGTTCAGCCTCCACAGGTCATCCATACTCTCCAGTCACCATGCCTTGCTGAGCTGATGTAAAAATGGCTAACAGGTCTGGCCACAAGAAAAACATCAATGCTGCTTCCCTTCCCCTGAGACTTCTACAATTAGCAGAATAATTCTGAGCAAAAAAAGTACCACAGCACAGGTATTGGTTCTGTTTTCAATTAGAGCACAGGTTTTAGAAAGGACATACTTTAATGAAAGGAGGAAAGTGAGAACACTGACTGAATAGCCTATCCTTCACAACAGAAAGCATTATTATAGCCACAGAATACAGTCTGTAGAAACTAAAAATGAGGGTAAGAATCAGGTTTAGAAGTCTTACGAAATCCTTTTTCAAATAATTTTTTTGTGTTGTGATCACATGAAAATCTTAAAACTGGGAACACTGAGCAAATGCCACTTTTTGTTATTTACATTGCAAGCCTACAGTGGTGAATGACACTTGTAACCTTTCCATTTCTTATAGCTTCCCTGTAAACAGCTAGATCAGTATTAACCTGGCACTCCAAAGACTTCAGCTTTGTGTCTTGTACAACTTCAGAGGCCTGAGTTCACAAACGCAGTAAACAATTTGAGGATATAAAATAACCAGGCATTAGAAAAGACAACATCAGATAATGTTTTGTCAAAAGCAGAGGAGATGACAACATTCTATGTGTTCTGCTAAAGAGCTATGACAAGAGTTGTGAGTAAATTTATGGAGACTTAGTTAATTAAACCTTCTTTTTGATCCATAAATTGAAGTCTATGAGTTCATGAAATACACTATCAATAGTTTGCCAAAACCTTTTTATTAAATGCTCTCGATAAACTGATTGATTATAAGTTGCTTGCTAAAACTACAGACTGAAATATAAGCATATTAGATAATATTTGTTAGTCCTACAGCATCCACTGAATGACAGCACGAATAACAGCAGGAATAGAGAACCAAAATCATAATTTATTCCTTCAGTAACTACTACCCACAAGCAACTAAAGACTGTGCTCTGCTTCAGACAATATTCTAAGCAAAATAAGCTCAAAACAGTGTCAGAAGAGATTTGTTATCTTAGTTAAAAAGTTATTTTACTGTAGAGCAATCAGAGATGTTTGGCTATATACACAATACTAGGCAGGCTAGAAAGGTTTTCAATTCAGCAAGAGTAAGTAAAACCATCACAAACATTTTCTTTGCTCAGAGTCCAGACAAGGTCTGGACAGTTGGGAATCATCTGGCTACCCACATTCTTACCAAGCCAAGTAACTGATCAGTACTCTTGCTTTAACTACTGCCTACATATTGCTTTGACATAGTAGGGTGCTTTCAAGAGTAGGTTGGAGCTTTCTGTTTTACCAGAATGTTCAGAGGAATGACGCAGGATGACTCTGCTGGGGTCCACATGCTGTCTTCCCACACAATACACATGCTCCAAGGGCCAAACAGGAGAAAATGTGTCGGGAAAGAAAACCAGTATGAAAGATGACAACTCAGCTTCCCTGTGTATTAAGAGCTGCACAAACCCAGTCAATACCAGCTAAAGAAGAACAAAGCGAAGAAAAACAGAGGTTCAGAAGATCTTTGCAGCAGCTGCTACTCATGGGGGTTCTGCGCTGCCCAATTTGTAACTCAAGCTGCAATTTTGCTCAGAGAGAAGCTGATTCCAGGATAGAGAACAGGAGAGAGAACAGTGCAAACTGGCTATATGGTATCACTGTTTGTAGACCGGGTGTGTTCATTAGCACCATGGCTGTATCTCTCAGTAGTGTTGAACCAGTGATGAAACTCTGGAAGAGCTATTTGGCCAGTCATGCAGAGATGAGAGAAAGTCTGGTAAAAAGTAACTGGCGTTCACTGCAGCTCACCATGGTGAAGAGAGTTAATTTTCACTCATCAAGAATCATGCCATGCTTTTCTGGTTCAAGCAGATAATCATTGCCATGAAAAGGCAATTAGAAATTACCCATGACCCAGACTCTGTGTACTCTCAAGAGTTTTAAAAATGAAAGAATAACAAGGAACAAAGTTGTTCTTCTGAGAACTGGCAGACCCATGCTTATATAAGATATGTTGGTACAAAAATCCCATTTAGCAACCATACCTTACAGTTGATGAGGAGATGTACATCTGAAAGCTTTGAATTTTAATAGCAAGAGATTTTTCCATTTTTTTCCACAGAATCTTTCCAAACAGACTCACAAACAGAAGATCAGTTAAGACACACCTACTGACACCAAACAAGACCTTACCAACTAACCAAAGTCGTTGACTGTCTGTCATCATAGTTTTTAATGTGATACGATGTCCAGGCATTGACAGTGTATGAAGAGATCAAGAACAAAAAGTCATACAGACTACCTGGATTATACCAAATTTGCCTAGATGAGAATGTGTGGGACAGCATATGCAGAACATGACTTCTGTTCTTTATAATCAGCTTAAGTCAGGCTTTCCTTTAAATTTGTACAATGAAGGCACTATTTTACAGTTGTCAGTGCATGTATGTAATACGTGCATGCTGAGACCGCGCAGGCCGCGCGAATGCCCACGCTGTTTGCCTGCCTCCTTGCCCTTTGACAGCAGTACTTCTCAGCAACACTTCCCTAAAACCCACTGTGTTCTACCTCTCAAACAATATAACTCATTAGAAAAGTAATCAAAAGAAGTGAAAAACTCAGGAAAACTGCATACTAGTACTAGTCAGAGCAACTTGAAAGAACCTGAATTTACCCAGCTTGGTGCCTTCATCTGGTAAACATCAGCCTAGCTTTCCTGAGAGCCATCTCATTCTCCTTTCAAAGCCAAAGTTACACTTTTACCTGCAGTTACTCTAAGCTATCTTTTAAAACGATGAACCGTTTAGTAACCTTACATCTCCCTCCACACCCACCACCTTACTTCCACTGAAGCTTATGGAAATACCCTGTTTCACAGTCACTCTGTGAAACCAGTTTCAGATACCAAACTCTTCACAGCGCTGGGAGATTTATTCAAACTGCCCTGTAAAAAAATCATGTATTCTAGAAGAATCAGGAAAATAAGTGAGTAGTCTTGAGTCTCCTGTACAGCCCAAACCTGAGGAGTTTCATGGTTCTCACAACAAGAACTCTGCAGTTAGCACTGAGCAAAGGAAGACTGGAAAATGCAGTGCATCACCTTCTTCACTCACATCTTCTGGGATGGAAGATACCTGTTGGTCTTCTTCACACTTCAAAAAATGATTAAGAAATATGACCCCAGGGAGTTTCCCTTCCTGGATATTGAAAGCTAAACAAAATAAAGCAAAAAGCAACCCATTCCTTTGTCAACAGAGAAAAGACTCTTTCTATCTAGATACAGCAAAATCAAGTATTGGAGGTCTGGGAAGGGGAATTGCAACGCTTATTGAAATAAAAAAAAGGCTTGAGGAAACTGCTTTGCCAAGCCTGATTAGACTAGCCAAGGGTTCACATAATTTATATCTTTTTTTTGTTTGAGATTGCTTTCATTCTCCCTACATTCCTGTATCACCTGAAAGGCGTCACATTCCCCCTGACTCACAGAGAGTTTTGGTTTATGTTGTAATTTGCTAGAACAGTGATTATGTGCAAGTGGGAGAATTTCACAACCAAAATGTCTTGTCAGTGAAAATAGCAGCTTTACTCCTACATTCACTTAGCAGCAGGAGGGAGAAAGTATCCTGGAGTTTTTGAATTATTGCTGAAATGAACTCCAGATGCCTGCAGAAAGAGTGCTAAATATATACCTAATTGCCAGTTTCTTTTGTCTTAGCCCTGCTGTTAAACAACAGCATTTGATACATTCTGAATTCTTTATTAGCACCTTTATGCAAAATTAAATGGCACTTGTGCAAAGCCAGAGCACAACAGCATGTCACTGCTTCGGAAGTGACGTCTCTTGAAGCCTGTCTTGGGTGTTCACCTTCTTGTGTGGGGGAAGTTTTCTTATAAATTACAGTTTTCCTTTTACATTACTGATTTTGCACACTGATTTTATACCTCTCAGCCTTCATGCTAGAAAAATTTGCATATTTATGTAATATTAATCAGGCACCAGATTTTGCTATTTTGAATTTTCAGCAAAGGACAGCAAAACTATGCTTCCTGGCCTGCTCCTGGCCACTCCAGTGACTCATTTTTGCTGGCATGCAAGCTAATGAGGGTGAAGATTTAGAATTGCTGTTTCATAGAGAAAAAGGATTTGGGAGAGACAAGCTCATACATCCCCTCCTTCATCCCTGCTCACTCTGACTCCCACATGCATTGCCTACAGTACAGCTGAGAACTATGAAACTGCCTCTGGGTGTATGTAGGGGTAACCACTAGGAATACATACATCAAGGCCTTAGTTTGGAAATAAAACAGTCTTAAAAATCAAAGATCAACCACACTGAATCATGCGCATTTTCAAATAAATAAATGAATTTTTCACTGAGTAAGGGAAATGCTGTATTGGGCTGGGATAGACTTAGTTTTTTTCATGGTAGCTAGTACAGCGCTATGTTCTCAATTTGTGCTGAAAACAGGGTTGATAATTCTGGGATGTTTTTGTTATTGCTGAGCAGGGCTTACACAGACTCAAGGCCTTTTCTGCTCCTCACACTGCCCCACCAGTGAGGAGGCTGGGGTGCACAAGGACTTGGGAAGGGATGCAGCTGGGACAGCTGCACTGAGCTGACCACGGGGATATCCCACACCATATGGTGTCATGCTCTGCATATAAAGCTGGGAGAGAAAAGGGGGCATGTTTGGAGTGACAGTGTTTGTATTCCAAAGTTACCATTACACATGGAGCCCTGCTGTCCCAGAGATGGCTGAACACCTGCCTGCCCATGGGAAGTGGTGGATGAATGCACCACTTTTGCTTTACCTGTTGAACTGTTTTTATCTCAGCCATGAGTTCTCTCACTTTTACCTTCCTGATTTTCTTCCCCACCCCAGTGGGAGAAGTAAGTGAGTGGCTGCACCAGGCTTTGTAGCAGCTGGGGTTAAACCAGGACAAGGGAGAGGAAAGGCAGAGGATCACTCGTGTAACTACTTCCCCTCTGACACTGTCAGCTGCCGCATTCCCCTTAAATAAACAATCCCTCTGCCTTCACTGCCTTCGAGAATCTATGCTCATCTTTTCCATCCCAGTGGCAAACCTCACCCATGGCTGTAACTTATTGCCCTTCTCAGCCCAGCATTCAGTACCACGGCAGCCGACATCAATAACAGAAGCCCTCTTCCTTTTCCCTCTTCCCTAGATCTACTTGCTTCATTTTACCCTGCTTTCAGCACACTGGGCCAACTTCTACGGAGGAGGATTCAGATAAGGTTCAACTTAAGGTGGCATGGTGGTGCTGCTGTCACTAACATACAACACCAGCACAAAATGCCACAGCTGTAAAGCAGGGTTCAAGTTTTGACACTTGCTAGATAACTTATTGCTGTGCTGGTAATCTCTTCTGGGACTCTGCCAGTCAGACAGCTTGAAGGGTGTATTAGGGACGCTTAGAGACAGACTTCAGTTCTATGATGCCTGATTCCCACTAGACATGTCAATGTTTAATTTATAATTTGCATAGTCCTAGCAATGGTTTCCTGCACAGTGTGACACTTGGCTGCAATACTTCACAGAAATCACTCCAGACAGCATAAACCTCCTGTTTCTGAGCTGCAGTTCCAGTTATAAACAGTGTTACTTCAAACACTTCAGGTTGAAAGTGTGGACTTCACAAAATTTGACTACCATGGTAAGAATGTAAAGGATGGAAAATCTGGACCTTCCTGATTTTCAGATGTCTTAAAAGAAAAAGAACACTGGGTAGCTCCTTCTAGTTAAATGTGTGAAGACTCTAAAGACCTCTTTCAAAATCATGCGTTATGGAAAAGATTTGATTATTCAGCAAAGCACATAGCAGTGATTTGGTAAATTCTGTGTTTGAATAACAAAATATTTCAAAGCAGTAGTTCTTTCTTTGCCATTTCAAATAATACAGAGTGAAGTCTAAATGCTGGAATCACAGCTAAACACATAAGGCAGCTCACAGAATCACAGAAATGCTGAGTTTGGAAGGGCCCTCCAGACATCATGCTGTTCCACCCTCCTACTCAACTTGGATCACCTGTAGTAGGCTGCCCAGGACCATGGCTTTGGAGTATTTCCAAGAATGGAGACTCCACCATGCCTCTGGTCAACCTGTGCCAGTCCTCAGCCACCCTCACAGTGCAAAAGCGTTTTCTGATGTTCAGGTGGAACCTTCTGTGTTTCAGTTCATGCTCACTGCCTCTGGTCCTAGCCCTGGGCACAACTGAAAAGAGCCATGCACTTCTTTCCACTCTCCCTTCATATATTTCTATATATTGATAACCTCTGTTCTGAGCTTTCTCTTCTCTGTGCTAAACAGTCCCCCCTGTCTCAGCCTCTCCTCATGAGGGAGGTTCTCCAGTCCCTTAATCAATCTTGGTGACCATTTGCTGGACTGTCTCCTGTAGCTTTATATCTCTCTGGTTCTGGGGAGTCCAGGACTGGACACGATGTTCCACATGTGGCCTCACCAGGGCTGAGTAGAGGAGAAGGATCACATTCCTCAGCCTGCTGGGAACACCCCTCCTGATGCAGCCCAGGATACCAACAGCCCTTATTACCACAAGGGCACATGGCTGGCTCCTCTTCAACTTGGTGTCCACTGGAACTCCCAGTTCCTTTGGTGCTCTCCTGCTGGTCAGCCTCCAGAAAATACTGGTGCAGGACTTTGAACTTCTCTTTGCTGAACTTCTGAGGTTCCTGTTGGCTGTTTCTCCAGCTTGTTGAGGTTCCTTCCCTCTGGATGGCAGCACAACCCTCTGGTGCATCAGCTGCTCCCCACAGGAGCAACATGAGTAAACTTGCTGAGGGTGCACTCTGCCCCATCATCCAGTAACTACTGGATTATGTAATTACAAGCCAGTAATTTCATCATAGAAGGTTATCAAGTATGATTTCCCCATTCATCCAGTCATCATCTAACTGAGCCTCCTCTGAAGCAGAGCCATGTACTGCAGTCTCCAGTGGCAGAAATGCACTGGTGAAATTGGGTTTTCCCTGCATTTCTCAATATAAAACAGAATTCAAGAGACAGATGAAATCCTGTGAGCAGGAGTGCCACCTTTTTTCCTATCTGAGATCATGCAAGTAGAAAAACTAGCTTACTTCATTTACAGAAATTCAGTGAGTGGCCAAGTTGCCTTCAAGGAAGGACTGAGGAAAAGGAAGCAAAGCTGTTCAAGAAACAACTAACAAGCATTTCTAAACACGCAGTTTGTGTGTCTACCCATTTTCATCTTTTGTCATGGTCCTTCGCCAACTCTCAGCGCAGTAGGGATCAGGCATTACGACATTATCTTTGGAGTCATTAAATGAGACTTCTACATTGTATTGTTAAGCAGAGCTGATGACACAGCTTCCTGAGGGCACCTTGGTCTTATCTTGTTTGCATTAACAAAACCCCAAAGAGATATCATTATAGAGGATTTCAAAAGCAACCATGGCAGGGAGGTTGACATTGGCATCTGTAAATCCTCTGCATGCTTCAGCAAAGAGCTTGGTGGTAATCTCTCTAAACACACTCTGCAAAGGGTAAGCACCTTTGTGTGGTGTGGAAGCACCACATTTCTAGCATTTGTGGTGCTTCCCAAGAACAAAATTATCACTGTTATCTTCTGATGCAATGATAGACACCTCTTACTTTCATAAGATACAGAGGAATACAGAGATTTGTGTTTGTTCTGTTCATATGAGAGAAAGGAAGGATCCAGAACAGAAAAGAGCAAGGCAAATGCCTTCTCTCAGCCCTCCTCATATATAGTGCACAGGTTTACAGAGAAACTTGAATGAGTTTCTACAATGAAGTACATCAGTGTATTTTCTCATTAGCCAGCTGCCTTTTGGATGCTGAAAACCTCAGCTAAAGAATCAAACATCTATGTTCCATTTGTGTGCATGCTTGTGTGTGTACCTAGAAGAGAGAGTATGTGCACATGCAAGCAGCTGTCTTTGTCTGGGAAGAGGTGAGATTACAGTAACATCTGTGTAACTACCTTACAGATGTATGTATTACACAACTGCCCCAGGAACCCCAATTCAAATGAGCGGTAGAAAAGGAACAGCCTGCAATATTGCAATCTGCATGGCAATAACATCCTTACAACAATTTCAGCAGGCCACACTTTACTTATCTCACTGTAATTTTCTTTAAGCTGAACACATTCATAAAGTGTGCACTGAAAGCTAATGAGAATATCCCAGTTTCAAGAAGCTTAGCCTTTGGTCAGTGTTTTTCATGACCAATGTTTTAATTTTCCTCTAACTTCTTGCCAACACAGCCAAACCAACTGCTAACCTGAAGCTATGTTGTCTCCAACCCACTTCTACCTTAAAACCAGCAGAAGCCCCATATGGTTCTTGTCTAGCACACAATAAACACAATGGCATTCTAGCAAATAGGCTATTTGAGCACCTGGTTATGTCTGAAACTCTCCTTGGTGCTTTGGAAAACAGAGTAATGTCAATGAATCATGTTCAATTACAGCATAGTTATTTCCAAGCTTGTTTGGTGCTTAACATTTGAGGACAATGATGTGCTTACTCACCATAAGGGATATATGCCAAGCCTACTGACAATGAAGACAATGGCAAACGTAAGGAACAGAAGGTCACTCAGCTTTTGACACTTGCAGTAATTTGCCATTTTGGCAGCCTACAAAAGAAAGAAATGTCTTTTTACTTCTGTGAGGACAACTGAATTTTCTTGTGTATAAGCTGTGAGAGATCAAATTTTTATGAAATCACTAACATTTTCACTGTGCCACCTCATAGTGATCTTGCAACTCCTCTCTACTAGGCAGCTGGAAAATGTCTTCTTTGAAGAAAAAACAAACCACACTGCATAAAAGCAGAGTAAGTATCTAATTTCTTTATCCCCCATTCAGTTTCCTTTTTGAGATCCTACAATTTCAGATTCACAAAACTCTTCTAAACCTTTTATTGAACCCCACTGTGTTTATGCTGTCCTTGTCCCCAGCCTCTTCACCCACCTGTCTCTCACCTTATCAGTATGGTCTACTTGCATTTTCAATGTCCGTTTACCTGCCCCCTACTCTCTGACTTTCCAGCGGTCTCAATTCCTCTACTACACCCCACACCCTACTTTCTCCTAAAATATTTCTTCTTCCTTTCTGGCCTATACAGAACAGTTTCCATCTCAAAGATTATACCACCCCTCTTCAACTCTTTTTCAAAGGCTGTCCTCCCCTCTCTTTCCAGCTTTTCCTTTCCAACTTGTTGTCTTATGCCTGTTTTTAAATGCTTCTCTCATTTGCCTTCATGCAGTCTTCTGACTCTTTCCCAGTGAAGGACTAATTACTCCTCATTAAAAACACTGATCTTCCCTGAAGTTTCTTTAGCCTCTTCTCCCTGAAGAAAATGGTACGTACAAGCAAGCTTCTTTTAAGACATCTCTGCTGCTTCCACAGTGTTCATGTGTGTAAGCAGTTAATTATTTTCAAATAACATCTGTTTCAAGGCAGGGACAGTCTTTCTTCATACTTTCTGTCAAATGTATCCAGAGAGTCACTGCACAATGAAGTGCATGAAGAGTCTGATTTTGTGTCCACTGAAGTCACTGGGAACCCTTTCAAAGCCCTCTCTGAGGGGACCTGTATTCAGCTCCCATATTGGGAAGATACTTGTGCACACTTTCCAGAGGACTAAGAGGGAGCGAAATTACCACACCTATGCATAGAAAATACTATTCTGAATGCAGAATTCAAACTAGAGGATCAAACAATCTGGATGCCAAAACCAAACTGCACTTTTGGATGTCATCCAATTTCTGCAATGTTTCCACTAAAAACCTGAATATAAAGAATATTCCTCACTAACAGAAACCAAGTTAGGAAGCTCAAAAAACATGAGGAAAGCCACCAGTGCTCCAAAGAAAACATAACCCTTCTGAATCGGTCCTGGTGCTAGTTTCCTAGCAGATTTTACTCACAGCCTGGTTTAAGGAAAAGAGAACATTTTGGTGCCAACATGCAAAGCAGAAGCGTTACTAACTTCCTTGATTTTTCAGATGATTCAAAGTTCACGTAGGAATTCTGCATGTATTTCCATGGCAGCAGTGTAAAAATCTGTTTTCATAGTGCATGGAGCTGATATTGCTATAGCAACTTGTAGTTCTCAAAAACAGTACAGCTGTTGGGTCATCAGTTCTCAAATAACAAATCTATAAATTATAGATTAAAGACTAGGAAAAAAAAAAACCAACCCCCCCCCAAAAGAATATGTTGTTGTTGGATGGAATTTGGCCACCTAAGACAATACAAGACAATTTTCAGAGCTTAAAAACCGTAACTACAACTGAGTAACACTGCTGTTCCATATACTTTTGCTAGTCTGTCTGTTTAAATCCATGTGTTTTACAGCACAGCTATTGCCTTAGTCTGAAGTTTCCATTCCCTGCTCTTTTATAAAAGTATCTTAGGAGACAGTTGGAACTTGACAGAAAGGAATCAGGTTGAACTGTGACTACACACATGGGCAACTACTCACATGTATAGACTAGCATTAAAACTGTCACTTCAATTAAAACTTCATTAATTGAAGTTGAAAAGTCTCAGCTGAAAGGTCCCCAAATAGGTGGGATTCTAAGTGCTTCAGCATATTAGGTAACAGAGTTTTCAACCCACAAGCTGTACTGCAGTGCAAATATACCCAAGACCCCATAAACAAGTAGCTGGGATTCTGGGATTCTCTTGCTTCTCAGAGGCCTAGATTTCAGTTTATGCTAATGAATTGGCTTCCTAGGCAAGCAAATTACATTTGATATGTCCTGCCATTTGAATATCCAAGATAACTTTCACTCAGACCTAAGAAAACAGCTATAATTCCTGATAATCCTACTATGATTCTTCCATACTTACAAACTCCTTAACACCTGTAGGAAAAAACCTCACCTCCAGTATTCCCACCAATTCACATTACTTTCTGTAATGAGAATAGCAAAAATGTTGCATTCCAGCTTTCCACTGGACATGTTTCATTATGAAATGGTAGATGTAAAGAGTCTAGTGGCCTCCAGAAATAGCTTTTCATTTTTACAAATATGTAATAGGTAGAACTGGTCAGGTATACAACTGACCTATCATGGCAGGATATTTAACCAACTTCTTTTGCAGTTTGATAGTTTTTTTTCCTCTGCACTGACTTTCCTCTCAGTACCATCAGCAGTGTGTAAGAGCCCATCTCCTCTCATATGGCACCAGGGCTGTGCCCCACTGCCCTAGCAGAATTTCTGGTCATAACAGACTGAAAGAATTGACCAGAAAGACCACTGAAGTATGTGCCTCATGAGGAAGAGTATTTGCTGAATGTTTGCAAATCACATGAGAATACCAGCAATTCCTCTTTGCCAGTGAATAAACAAAGGAATTGAGCAAAAATATGTATCTCACTGTATTCAAGGTAAGGTTTTAGGTAGCCTCTTATGGCTGCTCTCCACTGTTTTTATAGTTCCACAGACACTGGTCTGATCTGGAATGAATATCTTCGAGTACATCCTTCTGGTGGTGAGAAAAGGGGAATGAAGAAAGTTTAGGTGAAGCCACAGCTAGCTACATACATTGCTAAAAGAGAAAAATAAACTTGTAAAGATGCAATTATTTCTATGAGGAGAAATCTACATTCTCATTTGCTTTCTATCTCAGGCAGTCATGTGCCTTTTAGATTAAAAGAAGATTAAAAAATAAAACCAGATTTACAGCTGGGATTTACTATTGAATCAGAATGGCAGGATTTTGCTTTTGCAATAGGTGATTCACACAGTGAGACTATATTCTCACATAACAGGATCCTTGCAGGTGCTTTAATAAAAAAAAAATGTCAGACAAAATAGTTATTAACTTTGGTTTGATACTGATGCAGAGTTCCTAGATAGCACAACCCCAGGATCACCGAGAGCTGTTTAATAACTGATGCAGATTAAGGACGACAACATATCTAAATTGCTGCTATGGAAGTTACAGACCATTTTGACTTAAAAGAATTTCAGTCATCCCTTTTTCTCCAAATCCAGATACTTAATGTTGGCATTGGGATCCAGAGGCATGAGAACCTGGAAAATCGGAGGTCAGCTCACTGCCCATGCCCAAATAGCCACTAAATTGTCCAACACACTCTGTCCAGCAAAGCACAGCAGAGACACACTGCGACACCTTGATTCTTTTGCAGACAGGGTTATTGCTCCTCACCGCATGTCAGAGGGGTCAAGAACCAGGAGCTTCTATCCCACTGTTACCACTCTCCAGATTTTGCAACTTTGAGCTTTTGATTTTACGATGTTGTAATTAAAATCTGTGTGTTACCCTCCCCAGCATGCAATGCGTTACTGGTCTCTTCTCTGTGCAAGGAACTTATCAAGGGATAAATCAGCCTTCAAGTCAGAAACATGCATTGCTACAAGTGTAATGTATTTAAGCAAATACACTGTATTAAACACTATTACCATCTTGAACTGGACTCTTGGCTTAGGAAATACCTGTTTTGCATAGCAAAAAGATTCTACCTACTGACAGGATGACATACGTATTATCTCACCTCTAGAACAATATCAGCCGCATCATGGAGACATAAGATCAAGGTTCCCACTCGTGTCAAATTGGTTACATATGAGAAGGTAATCAGGGTGACTGTTACAATGTGATGTGTAAACATGATGCCAAAATCCTAGAGCAGCAGAAGCAAAGAAAAGAAACAAAAAACAAAAAACAATGAAGCAAACAGTGATATTCAGTACTTGTATACAAAAATGGATGGATGTTTCTTAAACCCGGCATTATGGTTAAGTTATATAAAGATCCTACTACATAAGTGCATTATATACCCTGCTATGTATTTTATTCAGAATGAATAAAATAATCATTGTATTAACAAAACGCAAAATATTATTGAAAGCTAGGCAATATCTACACTTCTCAGTTTATAGTAATTTAACCTAATAAACATTTGTGACTGAATTTACTTCGAAAAGACATACAAATCAAATTATACCATATTTTTTATGCATTCAGTAACCTATGCATATAAAAATATGCATAACCAAGTGCAAAATAATGCACCATTCACAGGAGATAAAACAGCTACAAAGAAACAAGAAACACATTTCCACTGCACTAGGACAACAGGCACCTGCCAAGCACAACTGAGAGCTTTCACTGAGCCAAGAATCCCAGATCCAGGCTTTTATTTGTTTTTAATCAAGGTGCTTTGTCTTCACACTGTAACAGGGTCAGAAAAGCCTTCAAATGAGCTGGTGCAGTTCCTCCTACTCAGTTCCAATCCCCTGCCTCCCAAATGATGCAGGCTAACTGGTCTTCAGATCAGTAAATCTCAGTTATTTGGCCAGAAAATAACTATTACTATTGAAAAATCTGGGAGCAGTGAAGCTCCTGTAACATCACATTCCGAGATACATGCCAAGAGGCGTACAAAGCAGAGGGAATGACCTACCTGCCTGGACTAGACTTCCAGACTGACTAATGAGAGAACGGGACCTGCAGAGATGTGACTCTTCTCTGCAAGGCACCAAGTCAGTCAAAAAGAAGTCTTGCTGGCATTTATTGAACTACCTGCATGGCTTTGAGAAAGCGCTATCATAACCCTTAAGGAAAGATCACAGACAACGTTGAACTGTGGAGTTTCTCCATGCACCACGTGCAATGTTAACATCACAGTTCCCAGCAGATCTAGTGGCTCTCATACAGAGCTTTCTGAAGGGAGAGAGATCCAGGCAGCCAAAACGAGCAGCTCCTCCAGGCAGCCTGCCTGCCCGGTGTCTTGGGAAGTGGAATTTGTCTTTCTGATAGCTTTTGTGGGCCAGTCCTGCTCAGCTGTGATAGTCTTCAGCTACATGGCCCACAGCAGAGAAACTGAAATTAAGGCCATTTAGAGAGGAAACACCTGGTTTGCAAAAGGACTGAAGGTACATGTGTTGGGCAGGGCCTTACAGAAAGTGTTGTAAACTCCCACTAACACAGAGTCATCTCTGGAAAAGCAGTAGTTACAAGTCCCAACTGCTCTGTCTCTTCAATACCAGGAAGAGTAACTGCACCATGTCCCCATGCCTCTCTTTGGGAATGCAGCAGGTATGTAGCAGACACCACTATTTTTAGGGACATGCAGTGCCACTGCCTCTCAGTACCAGCACTTGCCTTCACTGCAGTGTTCACCTGGAGTCCAAGGACAAACGTGCAGCTTGAGCAGCCTCACTAACTGAAGAGGGACAGGACCTGCTCCCAGCCTCTACTGCTCTATGTTTAATGCTATCAGGTGCTACAAGATCCTATTTCATCCTCATCAATGGCCACTCCCACTACCTCCAACACAAAGCTGAGGGAGGTCAGGAGGACAGGGAAGGCAGGGGAAAGGGAGAAGAGAAATAAAAAGAAGACTAAGAGAGGGAACCTTATCCTAGTTTAGTATACTCCCAACATTTCTCAGCCAGGTTATTTGGCCCCCAGCACTATGGAGCACAACTAAATACATTCAGCAGTCATATCAAGGTATTGCTTTGAAACTTTTCTTCAAGCAGACTGAAGAAAAAGTGAATCAAGGCTGTTTCCCTTTCTGAGTGTCCTAAGGCAAAGCAAGGGCATGGCATCTTAGTCATTTCAGTAATTACAAACCCCCAGTGGAGACCATTTCACCACACAATAATAAAAATAGCAAAGCAGCTACCTCATTCCATGGGATCAGACGTAAGCTACTAGCGTTGCCCTATGGCCATACTGCAAACTAGCTCTTTGCCTTCTTTAGCTGCAAATACTATGGCACTGTTCTTAATTTTCCTTCTAACTGCAATTATTTTAGCACATTGGTAGTCCAAACAGGGCAAGAAGTGAAGTAGAAAATCTCCTCTATTTTCATAGCTGACACATCCATGTTCTACAAATACAAGATTTCTAGTCCCTCTTGGGTGTTTTTCAAGGCATTCCTGACAATATGGATTATTCCTAAGCAACATTAATGCTCTTGGGCAGCAGTCTTCTGCACTTCTGCATAAGTATTCTTACAGAAACGCTGTCCAGGGAACTGCTTCTGTAATAATGTTTCTTAAAAGAGACAGTTACCCGACTCTGCCAGCTCTGAAACAGGCATGCTGAATTGACCTACTGAAAACTGTTAGAAAAAAGTAGCAATGATACAAATAAAACTACTTCTGTTATTGTAGTACTTTCTTTCCTGTTTGTGACATTTCTTTAATTAATTAATTAAAGTAATCATAAAGTCATTAATTCATACAATGCTTTGAAGATGTTACCTATTAGATTTCAGTTATACATAAGACTAATCACAGAATATGCTGAGTTGGAAGGGATGGACCCACAAGGATCATTGAGCCCAACGCTTGGCCCTGCAGAGGACCATCCCCAAGAGTCACACCATGTGCCCAAGAGTGTTGTCCAGACACTTCTTGAACTCTGCCAGGCTTGGTGCTGTGACCACTTCCCTGGAGAGCCTGTTCCAGTGCCCAATCACCCTCTGGGGAAAGAACCTTTTTCTAACATCCAATCTAAACCTTTCCTGACAAAACTTCAGGCCATTCCCTCAGGTCCTGTCACTGGTCACCACAGAGCAGAGGTCAGTGTTTCCTCTTGCCCTCACAAGGGAGTTGTAACTGCAATGAGGTCTCCCCTCAGTCTCCTCTTCTCCAGGCTGAACAGACCAAGTGCCCCCATCCGCTCCTCATACGGCTTCCCCTCAAGGCCCTTCACCATCTTTGTTGCACTCCCTTGGATGCCCTCTGAGAGCTTAATATCTTTTGTGACCAAAACTGCACATGAACACATAGGTACTAATGGTACTTGTGATCCCAGCTTACTCCAGTACTTTCACCCCTACAGAGAAGAGCAGCTGTACAGCAACGGGCTATTTTTTTTATGTACTTCAAACCATATGTTTGTTTGTGAAAGTTGTATTTATTTACAGCAGACTTGTAGCCTCCAGTTGTAGCTGCTGAAAGATATCATGTGCCTATGTCATGAAAATATGTGGCTAAGAATAGGAGAAAGAACCTATTCCTGACACCATCAGTTGGGAGAACACAGGGCAGACAGCAGAGAAACCCCACAGCTCTCAACTTGTAGACAAGCCCTCTGGAATCAAGGCTTCTGCCACCCACATCAGTTTAACGTGTCACACTCACTGACCAAACTGCCAAGTGGCTATGGAGCATTAGTGCCACTGAAGGGCAAAACATCATCTTCATGGCTTATATTATAGATCAACAAGGAAAGGGAAAGGTTTGCAAAATGTACGCAATCTAAATTCCTTCCACTGAACCAAAAGAAATCAGCTCTGTGACTCAATTATTGAGTTTGAAGAAAGAGATCTAGTATCCAAATTTAGCAAAATACAGCATAAATTTTCTAGACTCAAAATGGAATATTCAAGAAAATTAGCAGTTACAGATTATTTTATTTTGGGAATGAGTGAAGTGTCTTTTTTTTTTAAAGAAGTTCTAGGAATTGCCAAATGCTTGGAACTAAAAGATGTGAATACACAGAAAGATCTCCTAGATCTTCTACAAACCTGTTAAAACACTTGACAGAAATTTTATACATTCCTTTAAATACACCTGTCAAATACTTTTCTGTAAAACAATACTTCAGGTAACCAGAAAGCACGTAAATAAGCCTCGCTTCATTTAAAACTCCTCAGGTTCTTGTGAGACTAACGAAGTTTCCTGATCTATTTTTTTTTTCTGTCTTTTACAAAACAGGAGTATGGGAAGCTGAGCAGAGATCATACTAGGTTGCAGTCTTTGAAAATTTACACCTTTAAGGGTAGAATATAATTATTGCAACTTAACAGATATTTATGAAGCAAACAACATGCCATTATAAAATTGTAAAAATTAAGCTACTCAGTTCGCTGCCTTAATGCCAATAGTAGGTTTGTGCAATGGCCTAGTTTGCTCACACCTCTCCAGCCAATGAAATTCCACCACCTGGTGGAATTTAAAACACCTAAATAAACAGGGATTTGAAAGTCAGAAAACCAACTGGAAGTCATTCTGAAGTCATCAGTTTACTATCAGAGAATAATAAAATGGAGATGGAAAACAACAAGTACATTTTTCCTGAGCTACAGCAAGTAAAAGACCAGTGCTGGAGTTAGGCCAGTGCTGAGCGCTGGTGCTTTCAGTGAGGACCCACTGCAGCTCTCCTTCAGGGAAACCCAACCACATCAAAGGCTGAATTCCTGCAGTGCACAAGGCACAAAGGCACTTTTGACCATCCCAGAATACAGTGCAGACACTTCTGAATTTAAAGTATCTAAAATGATAACCAAGACTTAGATAAAAGTACTCCTTTCACTGTAACATGAAAACATCAACAGATTTCTTCAGCTGAGAACTGTTAATCTACTCTGTATAGGCCACTGTGAAAGATCACAATAGCATCTGATATTAGCTGGCAAATTTCCTGCTTCTCCTGGTAAATAGATCCTTATTTCATATGTGTACTGTTTTCCACATTGCATATTGGGTGCATTAGGAGGTTTCCGTATTATTTTAAACTAAACCTTCTCTTTAAAAGAGAACTATTATGGTGTTGCAAGGGGTGGTGCCTCTGTCAAGCTTGTACGTCTTTTTGTCAACTACTATAAGCCTTTAGTGCCAACATTTTTCAGCTCAGTGGGTTTCCCTTTCAACTTGCACTCGCCCCTGGGCACAGAGCAGTTTTACTGTGTGACATCAAGGCACGGCTGCATTTCTCCAGTCCCATCTTCCTAGTTATCAATTTCGCTTACACTTCAAAAAGAACTGTCCCTACAGTCCAAACTGGTCAGTGATTTAATACATTATTTATTTATAAATACGGCACCTCCACTGTCTCCTGCAGGTTGCTTCCAATGAAAGGCCTTTGACTTTCTGTCATTGCCCTGCAGATGCTGTGTTCCTGCTCTCTGCTGGACACTGCATGTTCTCAGACACAGCAGACACATGGGACACGCTTGGATCTGGTGCTCTAGGTTCAAGCACTGCAAACCTGTGGCAGGGGTGTTAGCTGTTAGCCATCCACTTCCCCACCTTCAGCTTCCATTCTATTTCCACAGCAGGTTGCTATAAAGTCTTCCTGATAACAAGTCATTTATATATAACTAAGAAACAGACTTGGCACCTGCAGCTTAGGTGTATTAGGCAATATTACTCTTGACTTAAATTCATCCCTCTTATGTGCTCTGTTGTGCACTGTTTTTCTGTATCTCTGGTTTTTGAACCAGTGAAGTTTCACTCATTTCAAGGTCATTATTTAACAGAATGTTTAGCATCTACAGACAGTGCAAACAAGGGACTTACATGTATTCATCATAAATTGGTTGTTTTATTTACAATTTAGCCTCCTATATGGATTTAAATTTTCTGGATGCTTTCTTGAGATTTTTACTTCTGCTGTAATTTGAAAATCCAGATAGAGGGGAGTGTCTCTATGTACGTAGATCTGGCACAAGACTCTCAGAAGCACGCTGTGGTTCCAAATAGCAGATAAATTTATTAAAGACATACTGGATCTTTCATTTAGTGTTTTCAGAGTTATGCTCCTGCTAAAATTCTAAAAAACAGTGATTTTTCCATTAGCATAGCCCACAATCATTTAAATAAATGCCAGCTGAAGGAAGAACATAAAAGTATTTTAAAATCTTCTGAAATGTTTCAAAAAAGTAATTTTGAAACATTAAAATTCTTGCAAGAATACCTCAGTGGACTGTTACTATAGAATTACTGTTGTGCTGCCTGTTCTGCTATGGACTAGGATTCTCCTTGGAGGAGAAAAACTGGAATATGGAACAGGTCACTAATGATTCTGGAAAAGTGTTTTTATTTGGCCAGATTTTTTTTTTTTCACTAACAGCCCTTTAATAGCAATGTTCTGCTACTTGAACCATAATGGTAACATTAAATGTAAAATTACTTTTTAATATTACATAAATCCTGTTTTTATTATCCCTTGGTAGAAAAAATTGAAACTCCTCATAGATCTTAACAAAGTGATACTATGAATTAATGAGGCAGTCTTGCTCTGTCATTGATATTTAATCATTTCATTCTCAGAAGAAACAGTACATCTACTAGATACTATATGTTCTATTCCATTCAGGTCACCTTATGAGAGCAGAAGGTTTTTCTAGCTGCTACTATTTGCCCTTCAATATTTGATTGTTGCAGGCTCTTCTTCTCATGTGCAGGAAAACCCCACATCATAGTAACAAGGAACAGAGTAAGACAAGCACTTCAACACCAGTTTCTCAGTGATTAATATCTGCAAGAAGCAGAGACTAGAAACTGCATTTCCAGTTCACTACTTAGGTAATAGAGGTAATCCTCGAGTCAAGAATGATACATACTTAGAGCTTTCAATGTTTTTAGTCTCGTTGTTCTTACCTTTCTTTTGACGTCAATGAATTGAGAAAACATTAAGGACCAGTAGAATGACAATTCAACTATGTAGTAATAATGAAGGTCGGGCATCAGTGGCTGAAAGATGGAGATGAGAAAAGGTTAATAGAGTCTAACTGACATTACAGGCAGCTGTGGCCTATAGGAGACATGTTTCATCACAGGAAATTATTGAATTATACATAAGCATCCTATGTAAGAAAAATGATGATGGTTGCCTCTTTCAAACTTTGATGGTTCTGGAAAAATAAAGCTCTTCAACCCTCTCTCCTCTAATGTTTTAGTCTTGACAATACTGTAATACCAAAAATTATGATGTTGCCAATTTGGAACCCAGAACAAACCAAATTCTGAGTCTTTTGAAAGATTACTTGAAACATCTTCCTCTACATCAGTAATGTTTAAACCACAGCAAAAAAACCATGCTAGAGCGGATTACAAAAAAGTAAGGCTAGTATATAATCTCATCTGCTCATGATGATACTGTTGTAAGCTTTGAACAGGGCTCTTTCTAATATAAATGCCTGCTTTTAAAGACTTTAACTATTTTTTGGGAACATATTAACATTTGAAAAGAAGAAAATAGAATAAATTTATCCAGACATCCTGTTTGATATACAACATGGTTACACAGATGTTTAAAAGAAATATAAATAGCAAGACATGGGAACTTATGCACAACCAAAATCAACTTCAAAGAAGGTAACTGGTGGCAGGCATAAGCTGTTTGGCCCCCAGCCTAAGAGAGCCAGTCCTAGGAGCTACTCTAATTTCCATGCAAATATGCCTCCCTGACAGTCATATCTTCCACCTCAGTGACAGAGAGGGACTCTGGCAAAAGAGAAGCTCCTGGGGGCATCACCTGAGGAATTAGATAAACCATCTCCAGAGCAGTTTGCACTGGTACAACTACACACCCAAGTAGGGCATGAGCTGTTTCCATTGGCAAGAGATATTTCAGTTGCCTCGTTTATTCAGATTCTCTTTTGCAGACAAGTTCTTAGCTGCTGAAAAACAGTTCTTAGGTGCCCAATGAATGCTCTGTGGGGGTTTCTTTAATATAGACATATGCTTCTGCTTTATGAAAATGTGTACACTCAATATCAATCTTTTAAAGCCATTTCTTGGGCCAATATAATCCTTTTCTGATTTAGTGAGACTGCCAATAGACTTTTAATTAGGTGTAATTAAAAAAGGGAAAGAGAATAAGAGCTAGCAATGAACTGCAACTATTACACTCATTATTGCAAGGGAACTCACTGAGGAAAATTTCTAGTAAAAAAGAAGATTGTCAGCTGCTTTATTAACAATAACATTAGTATTTCTAAACCCATGCATAATGATAATGTAGGGTAATTCTAATGATGTCATGGATTCCCTCCTGGATCAATAGTATGTGTTTAATTTAGTTCGAATGTGAGGTTTCAGTTCTTCACAGACTTAACCTCAACGGGACTATCCTGTGCTTATGGCTGTGTTGTCACCCAAATGATCCATTTGTCTATATCTACAGTAATACAGTAAATTCCATCTGGATTTCTGCAACGCATTGGTGAGTAACTTACAAAGGATTTGTAGCAAACAAGAGATTAGAAATTTTATCTAGTTAAGGAAAAAACAACAAAACAAAACAAATTGAAAACCAAGTACTTAATTCTGATTAGCACCCAGTAGACAATTTTATCTCTGAGACAAGGATTTTCATAATGACTTTAATTAGGTCATTTGCTTTCCGTTGGACCCTCACTACTACTAGCATAGTAATTTTAGTTGCTACACTCTAGAAGTTGTAACCAGATTTCTAAATGCCTTCGTTCTTCTGGTAAGTCTGGTAAATGTATGTTCTTTGACCAGTAAGATTCATGTTCTTTTGTGGTAAGTAAATCTCATATTGCATATAATAACCCAAAAATAGTAGGGAACAGGACTGAAAAGCACCAGTGACGGCAGCCATATCAATCTAAAAAACAATTATACCTAAAATTTCTGAGGGATGAAGATTCAACACTTCCTCCATTCAATTTCTGCTGCTGCTGCTTCCCTAATAGTGTTCAGTTCACCCTTCAGTCTCTGGGTGGAATTTAAGTCATTACTTCTTCTGAGGCTACATGACCAAACTCCTTCAACCTTTCTCAGATCAAGATTTCTGGTCATTCTTGCTGAGCTATTTCCACTGAACTATTTCCAACAGGTACACAACCTTCAAGAACAGTAGCATCAAAACACAGTTCTCCTATTCAGCCTGTCAAGGGCTATTTACTGTCACAGGGAATTCACATGTCTTTCAGACTCTTCTTCATACTTTCCAGTCTGAACATGACTGCTCCCTGCCCTTCAGGAAAAAAATACAATAAAATAAAATTTAAAAAAAAACCTAGACAGGTTGAACTCTAATTGCCAACTTTTTCTGGAGCTTTTGGAAATCAATGTGTGAAATTCAGGTGTGACAGCTATATTCGACTTTCCCATCCTGAACTCAAGCAAGATGGGACACATCTAGCAATGATCTGAAATGCCAAGTAGCCCACTCACACTAACATATTGACACAATAAAAACAGAGCTCTGCAGAAGTCTCATGTTTGTTTTTAGGCAGCACTGTAACTTTTACCTGATATGGATACCCGTTCCAGCACTGTCTGGTATTCCAGAGCCAGGGTGCCTGAGAGAAAGAAAAAACAAAACAAAGGTTTGTACACACCATTTTGTGCAATGTTAAGTGTATATTTTTATTACAAGTGAAAGACAAAACTACCGGAACAGCTTAAGATTTTCAATTTTTGCTAGAGGCTATGAAAACTGAATAGAACAAGGAGATTCCTCAGAGTTTCACAGGATGAATTAGAGCAACTTGGCTGGTTTTTGTTGGTACCCCATGACCTTACTTTTGCAGGAGTGCAGACTGAATGTAATCAGCCTGTGCTTAGATGGTCAGATCTCACATTACCTTCTCAATAGCACAGGAAATTTTGACCTCAGGCTGCTCAAATACTTTAAGGAAGGTTCCTTACATGTGCTGTCACTTATAAACATCCTTCTATACAGGAACCATCCTTCACCTCTGTGACATCAGCTCAAAATAGCAAATCATACCTCATGCTTTCCTGGCTGAAGGCATGACCATCCAGAGATGATAGATCTCGCTATCACATGGAAAATACTCTCACATCTTAGGGCAACATGAAATATGCCAAGAGACAAATTTATTGTAGCATCCACAGATGCTTGCATTGCAAAAAGCTGAGTAGACTGAAAGACTTGGGAAGAAGAAGCTCTGTTATGCTTCCTGTTTCTTTGTTGCTTGCATGGGATTTATGTGATTATTTCTTTTTCAATACCACAAGAGAGCTTTTAAAATCTTTTATTGTAAGCAGGTTGTTACTTTCAGAGTTACTTAGTTTTTATCACCTTTTCTGTGCTATTAAATGCCTCTGAGGTAGACTATACCATACGGGCAAGGTCTTCTACCCAGCATACTCACCATGAAGTATTTCCACATTGCATAATAAGAATATGACCAAATCAACAGCTACCAAGTAATGGCAATTCCCTTTTTGTGCATAAGCAGGAACACCTCCTTTCAGAGATGCATGCCTTGTAAAGCACAGCTGCACCTCAGGTTCTGGCAGCATCTGGACCTGGAGAAGCACTTGTTTTACAAGTAACCACCTACAGGACATCTCATTAGAAACTTGAAAGAAAACCGTGGATTCAAGATCTTTGTGCAATTAAGTGCAGTTTAAATAACCTTAACTGCTCGAAATTCGAGTTTAAAGGGGGCAGAACATCATTTTAAACCTCTTGGATTAAGGCACACATACACTAACAGCATTAAATGCTTCCCCTAGATTACAGTTTTTCAAATAAATCCTTGTTGCATGAGGGACAGCATATTCTTGTTTTCACCATTAGGTGGAGCAGCTCGGCTCAAGCAAACGATGTAACAAACTCATTCAAAATACAATGAGTGTCAGAGCAATAAAATGAACAGTAGGCAGAATGTCAAAGCCCCTGAGAATCAGGCTAGGCAGGAAGGATTTGTACCATAATAAAAGACAGGACAAATGCTACACAGAATTATAGCCCAATTTGTCTTATAGAAAGTCCTTATAGCCTTTGTTGGTTAACATGATGTAATATGATTATTAAAGGCTCTTCCTATATTTTTGAATGTGTCTTTTAAGGGGAAAGAAGATAAAATGAAATTTGCTCACCCATACCCCCAATGCTCCTGAAATGGCAAAGAATAATTCTTACAGTAACCTGAGCAGTATACTAACATTTGAAGTAACAGACCTCCTAGAGTTTCTGATATGCCTCTCACAAGGATGCTGTAAGAATGATTAAAGTCCATCCAAACTTCTCCTTCTCTGTATTAGAAATAACTGTTATGGAAGCAATTAATTAGTTCAACCCAATTAATCTCCACAGTAGTTACCATGCTATGTAAGTTCTCTGAATTTCATGCAATAAAAAACGTCTTTGGAAACAGCCACAGCCCCTCTTCTGCAAGAGAATACAAAGAATCCAAAATATTTCTGTCTGACAGCTGCCTAAATTAGATCCATACAAGTATTCTAGGATAATTCATAGTTTTAGCCGGGTTTGAAAAGCTGTAACTGTCTTTCATATCAGATTCAACAAGAGATAAGAGATGCTTCCTACCCAATTATTTTGCTGCCTAAATTACAGGTCCTAGGAAAAAAATGCACAGTTTTCTCTTTCAAATATTATGACATTTTAAGGCTTCTTCATAAAGATGCCTGCTGTAGAAGCTGCAGATACGAAGGTCTATGTGCAATTAAAATGATGATTGTTAAATAAAACAGGCCTCACTGGAGGAACCTATAACCACAAAACCCGACAGGATACCACAAACTGACAAATAATATAATGTATGCATTAAGCCTCAAAGACCAATACACTGCAGAACACAGGCCTCTTCTGAGCCACTTAACGCTCAGAAAGCCCTGCTGCCATCTCAGATAAAATGCTTGTGAGTAGCTGTTTGGAAACCTAATGGATCCTATGAGGGCAACAGCAGTTAAGATGGCAGGGCTCCTATACCACCTTCTTGCCCCCTTCCCTCCCACGTCTCCCCTCCCCTTGACTTGCCTTGGCATCTCTGAGTTGACTCTTAACAGCTGTAGCAGAAGGGGACTTTGGTTATGCTTGCCCTGAAAGATTTTAGGGAAGAGGCAGAAAAAGAGCTTGGTTTAAGTTCAGCCCTCCCCTCTGACCTCCACAATGAGCACAGCCCTAGACTGAACCTAACTTCTACGTGTTATAATGGTTATAATTGGTTACTCATGGTTATAATTGGACCAAGAAGCATCTTGTTTAGTCCTCTGTGAACCTCACAACTGTGGAATACTCTGTACAGGCTTCAGTAGGAAGGAGAAAATCTTAAAAAAGCTTACAGTGCAGTGTGAGACCTAGACACGTTAGTGAAAGGTGGATTAATCAGAAAGGACTTAAGACCAACATTCTCAGGGCTCACTTGAGCCCTGTGTGTGCTCATAGGACATGTCTGCAAACTTTGTCACACCAGGCAAGTTCACCATGAAGCTGAGCACATGATGACGAGGAGAAAAGTTCAGTGACTTGGCTTCACAAAAGATCCTTTTCCGATGAACATAAAAGAGTGCTGCTGTTTCCACTCCCTGATGAATACCCAATTTTCCCTTTTATTTCTTATTCTTGCTATATAATCTCTGAGAAAGGGAGGAACCTGAGTGGACCGGAGAAGAGAGGAAACACAAAGATCCTGATAACAAAAAGGCCTCCTTAAACTGGAAACAGAGTACTAAAAACTTCAGTACCAATTATGCCACGCACAAAGCACCAACCCTACAATGCTGACATTTTGCCTTAAAGAACATAAAGGAGTTCAGATAGAAACTGAAGTTTTACCACACTTTGGTGCAGTGCCTAATAAGTGTGGTATCAGTGAGAGAGGAGGATGACAAACAGCTGTTCAATCTGTTGTGATTTACAGTATTAAGGAACAAATCACTATTAATTTCCTTACAGGAATATCTGTTAAAAGTTCCATCAAACCTCTCTCCAACTCTGTGATTAAATAGAGTAATTTTAAAAATTACTTCAGAATCCCCTTCTTCAGACAAGGAAATGACTGAGGATTTTGGAAAAAAAAGAAACACACAAAAAACCCAAATGATCTGAGATATCTGCATACTTAGCCAGAAGCCTCGGGTTGTTTTGTATCCATTGTCTCATTCATTTACCTGTAGAGAAAGTGTCTAATTGGCCCCTGGCTTTCAGAAACGCCAAAGAAATGATCATCTGCCAGTCTTGCTCAAAATACTGATAGAATCTAGTATGTGAAAGGTCAGTTTTGACAGTAAATGGAAGGGGAAAAAAAGTAGTACAATAAACCCCCTTCCATTTGTGATCAGCTCCATAGACAGCAAATTTGCCTGAAAGGTATTTTTATGTGTACTTTATCAGGCAGGCAATAGATGCACTGAAGAAGTACTATTTTAAAGAAACAAGATAAATTTTGGTTCATCATAAAGTAATAAAAATAACCAAGAATACTCCTCTCTCATCCATATGGGCCTAGTAGAACCCACTGAGTATAGGAAATGCACAAAGGCCACAGGCTAGGCTCTCAGAGAGACAGACAAGAGTTGTACATATCATGAGCAAAACCTTCCCATACTGTCAGCAAGGCAACCATCAGTGTGTATCAGGCATTTCAAAGGTGTAAGTGAATTCTACACACCTCTTATAGAATCATCTGTGTCTGTAAATATAACTATATATACTAGCTCTCACAAATTTGCAAAATAACTGCCTTTGGGCAGCCAAAGTTACTTTCACAGTTCATTTCACTGCAAGCTGCTGTACCAGCGACAGGGTAACTTTTCCTCGTACCAAGCACAAGCAGAAATCCCAATATGCAAGTTGTACCCACAAGTACTGGTGTTGGTTTGTCCTTCAAAGTGTGAACCTACAGAAATGTAAGAGTGTGCACAAAATATACAGCGTTGCTGTCACCCATTTTTTCTTTTTGTAGTCCATAAACTTGAAACAAGTAACATATTGAAGAAACATTTCCAAAAGCCCATCACTAAGTCTCATGACAGCAAAATCTCCAGAGCAGCTTCTGCCATAGCAGTTTGGAGTATCACAAAGAGCTGTTATACACCTGATTTGCCACTGACCTCACAGGCATGTTGTAACCCCCAAAGGGGTTCTTCCTAAATTCTCGGATAAGCAAGAAAAATCTTCTGACTTTTCCATCAAATAAAGAAATATAATATGCCTGCTGTTTTTATCAGAATCCAGCATGTAAGAATCCAGGATCATGACACAATCCCCACATTTCATAAGAGCTGATTTATGTTCAAAACCACATTTCAAATCAAAATGAGACATCCTTAGTCAAAAAAAAAAATTAACTTGCTTTTGAAATTAGAAAACTTTCGATCCTGTAAAACAAAACCAGCACAATACAGAAATCCTGAGCATTCACCATGTATATGTTCACTACTCTGCAAATTCAAAAGGCCAAGATTTTATCTGGCTTGGTAAATGTGTTTGAATACAGCTTTGTATCATTTGTCTCTGACAGTTACAAGCAATATTAAGGAGAACAGAAATTAGCACTGTTAATTACAGTCAAGATAATATATACTTTTGGCAAAGTTCTACTATCTCATTTATTTTGGGCTCATACAGGCAAAGATGCCAAAGATTTCTCATGGAATTCACATCTACTTTCATCAAGCTAGAGCAGGTCCTTGCTCCTCACAGAAACAACTGGTACAAAGTAAGGCCAGAAGATTTCCTCTTAACATTTACTTAGCCCCACAAATGCTGAGTGGAATTTGTTCCTTTTCCTGAACCAAACATTCTCTGTCTGATACACACGTGTGACACATGACACATTGTCTTTTCCTCAACAGCAGCTGCCTTCTCCCACCCCAGGCAGAACACCATCTCCTGCTCACATGGACAGGCACCACCCTGCATTCTGAGCTTTACAGCTTATTTACCCAAGAGTGCAATTGCAACAGCAGGGGAGGAGAAGACTACAAGCTTTCTGTTGACTGCGAAATACAGAAGCGTTTAACATTTTTCACACCTTTTTTATTATCCAGGAACTGAAAAATTACAGGCTTTTAGTGAACAGCACCTTTCATAACATCAGGAGAAGGACAATTATTCATAATTAACAGTTGTTTTGTGGTGGTGGGTTGTGGCTTGTTTTGGTTTTTTTTGTTTGTTTGTTTTTTCCCCTGCTTTTCTTTTTTTTTTTAAATTATTATTATTATTTGATTTTCTACATGCTTAAATTAAATAGTACCTCAACGCTCATTTCCCCCCCTAGTTACGGCTAGGGATTACAGCAATTTTTAATTTTTCAATATATTAATAAGCATTCCTCTTGCGCATCACTTGGTTGAATAAAGACTTGCTTAGAGGCAAATTAAATTGCTTGCTTGCTTTTTTTTTTTTCCTGCAACACCTGCAACCTCTTGGCATGACATGCTGAATGGCTGCTGACCTCAGAGAGAAAGTCAGATTACCGAGCAGCACAAAAAGCATCCTTCTTTAGTTTCCAATGCCAGGGGCTCTATGTTCTAGTGTTAAAATGACTCCACGCATTTATGGTAAACCCAAGAGGTTTTTCAATAAATTAGTCTCTTAGATATAAATTCCACAATGACCTCAGGCTTCCTTCCCCATCTTCTTACTTGGCTCAGTGAGGATCAGCGTAACTGTAGACTACGGCAGCCTTTCCCTCTTAAGGGTAATATATATCTGTGAAAACATTTGCAATGTACAATAATGTACAAACAAATACACTCTTTTTCTACCTACCAACAGAAAAACTCCTTTGTATTAATTGTTGTAAAACAAGCCACAGTTTTACAAGTCACAGAAAGTGACCTTTCTTTTTTCCCAAGTATCAGTATTTTGCAGCTTACTTTTCTCAAGCTCATCCTCACCTTCCTTGACTTTTGGAAGATTTATAGAAGAACAACAAGAACTTTCTGAGCCAGCTTTTCAAAGTTTCTATCATCTTCCACTAAGCTTGCCTGCCCTCCAAGGACTTCAGACTTGCAACGTCTTGGAAACTCTCTGACTTCCTAAATATGTGTGGGGTTTTTTTTATTATCCTCTGAAAAATGGCCCAGGATAACATCATCCCTTGCCACTGTTGTATTTGTTTTGTTACTGCTTAAGAATTTCTCATACTAAAGTTTCACTGATTTAAAGAATACCTCAGGCAGTTTCCAGACTCCACTGGCCACACGTGGCAGGTACTGAGGGCACAACCTTAGCAGCAAACGATGCCAACAGCACTGGTTGGTATTGTTTACTGCAGGATGAAATGCAGAATAAACTGGCACTCTGCAACTGCCCGTGTTTAGTCACCTACACAGCAAAATTATGTATGCTTCCCTCTATCCACAAAATCACTAAGTTCTGACAAAACATCACACTGGCAATAAAGAGAACTCAGCAAAAAACCAAAATCCATGGCTACTCTTTTGCATCAACTTCTGTGTGTTCTTCCCTCCAGTCATGATTAATTTGGTTTAGGATGCAGTAGCTTCTCAAACCAGGAATAGCATTTCCATAAATCCTTCACAGATCCAAGCAGTCATTCATATTTCTTGGCATAGCTGACTATAGAAGTGAAGACTGTGACACATTGTCGATGAACCTCCTGAGGTTCTCTTCTCATATACTGTGACTAAGCAAGCTGTTTTAAGCTTCTGCAGAACTGTGTTTTGTTTTTTTTTCTCTAGAGCTTAGTGCTTTGTGTCTGCAGAAACAAGGGTTTAGGGGGAAAATGCTTCTGCGATGAGGAGTGCTCAGCCTTTGCTGTCAGCAATCTGCACTGCTGATTTCCAAACATAATAACAAATTATACTTTTACTGATCAGAAACCATAAAACATATGGTAGAATTCATAAAGGCCAAGATTAACAACAATCACTGGAAGATGCACTTGACATTTCAAATGCAAATACATGTGTGCGCAAGAAATATTTTTAGAAAAAATATGAATTCAAGTTTTGATGTATTTACATAAAATGATCTCTGGAAAGGCAGTAAGCTCCATGCACCACACACATTCACATTTCTCTTTAAAAATATGTTGTACAGAGATCTGGTGCTTATGTCTTGTGTTGATAAACGTTTAACTTCAACTTACAAATTATGTGGAAAATGAAGCTGGCAAAAGAGACTGATAATCCTACAGAATCTGGAAGGGTCCCAGTGTTGATTAGAACAATGCATTGAACAGAAGTGAAGAACATTCCAGCTGGAGAAACTGGTGGCTGTAGCATCTCCTCCCCTTACCAGTTCCCTTACCAAGCTCTCTTTTGTGTACCTCTTCCTCTGACACTTCCTCTGCTAATTGCTTTGCAGTAAGCAAAACTTCTAAAAACTTTTGTCTTCATGTGTAATGGCAACATTTTCATGGACTGTTTGGTCATGAGCAAGTTGAGCAGTCAGCTATTACAGTTTAGAGCAGCTGGAGGTCTATATAAATATTGCAGGAACCAGGCTAAAGTTCCTATTCGTTTGCGGGTAACAGGTTTCCCAGCAACAGTATCCCATGTATTTGGGAGTTACTCTACCCACACAGTAAGAGGAGTGCATAAAAAGTACTGGACACATTCAGCTGAGCACTCCAGGTAACACTCTAGAGAAGCAAAGCAGCTGTACATCCGTTAGCTTTACAGCTGCCTTCTATTTTTGATCACAAAGCCAGACCACATCAATTAGCCCAGAACTGATGATATCTAGGAGGATATTTCTGAATTTATTTTATTTAAAAAGACAACACATAACTGTAGGCCTGGAATTAGCTTTGAAGGGAGAGTACTGAGGTTTACACTTGGCAAACCACATCTTGGTTACCTGCATAAAATTATACCTTTAAGAGACCAGGAAAAATTCCTGGGGCAAATAATTAAAAAAATAAATAGGGCAGTTCACCCCTGTTAGATCACTGCAGAGAAGCATGATTTCAGAGTATTCCTAATTTTCTTACAGGATGCAGCTTCAACAAAGCTCCAGGGTTTCCAGTGCTCTGTGCTCTGATACTATGGTTACACAAAGGCATACAGGAAAGTGGTTAATAATTAAACTCATCATTACATATCTACTTTTTGTAATTATAGCTCCTATCTGTGGTTGCTCTATCGGAAGAGTGCATCTGTCTGATTTTGGCCAGCCACTGGCTTCCATACTATGTACTGATGGGAAGCGTTTACTCCATCCTTCATCGTACTCCTGGTGCTGAGTTTTGGAAATCCCCAGAGAGCTGCTTTCCTTTGCAGGATTCACCATGGCTTGTTTCACTAACATATAACATGTTCCATCACTGCATGCAGCCCAAAGGGAGACAGACTTAATTTTTAATAATAACAAACAACAACTGCTTACCAAGTAAGCACTAAGGCACAGTTTCATGCACAAACCCAGATGTTTAAGACTGTGGTATTTATGAACCTACATTGCCTACTGGGAAACTGTTGTATAGAGAAAAAACAAACAAAAGCCTCTTCCACCTTCCATGCCTCCAACTGGTATGTTTTGCTGTACTTTCATACAGGCACATTGTGGCAAGGTCTCATGGTCATCCCTGCCAGTCTGAAAATTAGAAAGTTACTGCAACTGCAGAATTTTTAATAGGAAATGCAGTCTTTCTCTAGTTCACAGGGCCAATATTTACCCCCATAGAGGCAAGAATGCATTTGAATCAAACAGTGCCATTACAGGCTGGTGAAGAAGCCTTTCCTTAGTGAACTCCCCACTCTCAAATACTGCCACTTGGCAGAAGTGCTTTGTCCTTGTCAGAAGTGCTGACTGACTCTAAACATAGAGACACCACCAAGTCCCACCAGATGACTGAGGGAGCAGAGCTCCTTCAGACAGGTTGCTGGAACAGGCAGGCCAAAAGCACTTCATCTCTAGCCACACTAGTGGGATAGGTCACTAGATAGGTAGCCATTTCTAAGCACTTCAGTTACTGAGCACAGCTAAAATGAGGCATAACCCTAAGCAACATGAGTAAGGACAGACTGAAGTAGCCTCTTTCCCTTCCACTCCTGCAACCATTGCATTTTTTGGAGGTCAGTGCACATATACTGTATCAGGGAAATTCACCTGTGGGGTGCAGGTGTCTTTAAAAAGGGAATATTTAGAATCGTAGAATATTCTGAGTTGGAAGGGACACATCAGGATCACCAAGTCCAACTCCTGGCCCTGCACATGACACCCCAAGAGTCACATTTCTTGATGTATTTAATAATGTCACAAGTACTAAGTACTGAATGAAAAAAATCCCAGTGAGAGAACCCCTCTCATATTGTATTTTCCGGTAACAGAATGAGAGAAGGGGGAACTGCTAATTTAATACTAAAACACAGTTTGCAAGGAATTTTTTCCTGCTCAATTCTGAGTCAGTGATCATGATAACATTTACTTCACTAAAGCAAGGGAAGACAGCCAAAATTAATTTCCCCAACCTTTAAAAATATCTAAGCCTACATAAAATTTTACATCCATTTTCTCTTTTTCACTTTCCCCTCCTGCTGAGAAAGCGCAGATACAAGCCGTTTGTTGTTTCCATTTGTCATCCTGCTGGGGGATCTATTCAGACATAACTTGTGGTATTTTTCTGCAATTCATACATTAAAACAACTAGCAATAAGACTGGCTGGTAGAGATGAGAACGAGGGAACTATGCTTACATTTTACACCTTGCAAATTCATAATAAGTTTTAGTATAAATGCATAAACTCTAAATTTTGGCTACAACAAAAACCTAGAGTAACCGGGCAAGAGGAAAGAATTTGCTTTACTCCAGCTTCTTGAGACTACAGACCTTAGGGATGGGACAGAAATCCCTGGGGAAACTCCTTAAGTAACATGTGAGGTAACGGCAGTTCAAAAAAATAGAAGCAAAACTCTGAATCAGATTTGAACTTACAGCAGTACTTCCCCATGCTAACCTGGCATTGTTCAATAGCCAGCAGCCAAGACGATCAATAGGTAGAAGAAATGAGAAAGCTCTGAAAAGTGTAACAGGGTAACAATGGCAGGAAATACAATATGAAAAAAAACAAAAGATCACTGATAATATATTTATTTAACTGGCAAGATTTTTGCCCTACTACTTTAAAGATAAAATGAAGCAGTTTTATGACTCAAAGCACTTAGAGTGTAAAAATATATGTTGTTCTACAGGTTACATTAGCTTAAATGAGAATACAGCTATGCTGCTCCAACTAATTGCCTCAATAGTGAGTTCAGCTCAACAATGGCAACTCAAAGCACCAGTCAAATTATGAATAACCTGTTCTTATATCCAAACATGTACTCTTTGCTCAGGTTAAATTAGCTGTGAAAAACAGGACTGCTTCATCAATTTGAATAGCAAAACATGAAAAGCTCCTGGCAATAGGAGTGTTGAACTAAATGCTTTGGTACAGGTATGAATGAGCCACCTTAGTTTACAGATGAATTAAAACTATTTTTATCATAAAATTGCCCAAATATAACACTTTGGGAAGTATTTCCTCTAGATTTACCATTTTTATGATAGGAAACTGAAAAATTTCTATATTTCAGAAGGCTGGGCTGCCAGGAAAATGAATACTGTGTTCAAGTCAAAATTAGCAATCAGTCCACTGGGGGACATGAGGTCTGGGAGCCCCTCTTTCACTGCTCTGAACAACAGTGTAATGCACAAGTAGTAAAGATGCTGTGTATGGCTCAGTACCAGCTTAACTCGCCAAATTGATGATTACATAGCATTTACTTATTACTCTGATGTTATTAAATACCCCCAGCTGGATTCAAAACAGATAAAGTGAAATTCAATTCTAGATGTATTTTTTAAATTAGTGTGTTGCTTTTCCTTCCCATGATTATGTAAAATTTGTCCCCATTGTCTACATTTGAAAGTCCTGTTGTCATTAGTGTCCTATTACTGAATTAGGATATAATTGATATTCTACTTTTGCTTTTTCTTTCAAAACCCTTCAGTTTCCTTTCAGCCTCAAATAAATTCTGCCAGCCTGCCTAGCTTTGTCCTTTTTTTGCCTGATCCAGTTATTATCTTAACTTCCCTAAGCTGACTGGCTGTCTCTTACAAATCCTCATTGTCCAAAATGCATTCATTTTCCTTGGTGATGTACACTGAAGTGCTGGAGTCATTTAAAATTAAGTTTCTCCACTACTTTGATCCTTCTCACAGCATGACTCATGATTTATATCTCAAGCATCCAAACCACTCTATTAATCTCTCCTAAATGCCCTCAACAATTTTTACACCCCTTTGAAGAGATTAAACAAATTCCTTTTCCATGAGATGGGATCTAACTATGGCCTTACTGGAAACCTTTTCCATTCATGATGCTTATTTAAAAATGTAATACAGCATTTCCCCTTTCTCACAACAGCATCCTTCAAAAGACTCTCGCACAAGTAGTGTTTCCTGCTTGCACAGTGAATTAGGAATTGTTTTATTTATCACCTAATGCTCAACCCTGCTTTCACAGAGAGGAGTAAGAGTATAACCGGATTTTAACATCCAAAATTATTTTAGCTTAAAAAATTTTCATCACTTACATATACTCTGCAGTTGGTTTTGAGATAAAAAAAAACGTACTAAACCCCCCCAGAGAATCCAAATCAATTTTAAAGCAAGCATAATCTGCCAAAGGCAGGCTTTATTTCCTCCCTGAGAGGCCTACGTATCACATTATCCCTCTGTTAATAGCACAGTAAAATATCAAATATCAGCATTGTGTTAAAAGGGCTCCACAGTGGCCTCTGACATTCGTCATTTAAATGAGAGTATTTATCCAGTATTGGGCAAATAAGTTCATTGAACAAAAGTAATTACAAGGTTTCAGTAATAGATAATACAGCAACCTTTCAGGTATAATACAGGAAAGAAAAATGTGACAACAGACACAGACTAGACCAGAAAAAGTGACCAACAGAATGCCTGCTTCAATGAATTCAAGAATGAAGCAGACAGCAAGGGCTCTGGAGGCAAACCTCCAGCTTCCCAGCTCTTTCCACACTGTTGTTTTCTAGTCACTTCTGACTCTATAAACATATTTTCCAAACTCATGCTTTGGCATCTCAGCATTAAAATTAGAAAAAATTAGCCTAAGTAGTCTTATTCTAAGAATCAGATGATCAGACATATTCCAAACAGTGTGAATATTTCCAAGATGCTGCACTCCTTGTATTGTTATGTTCTGCAAAATACTCAGCAACATCAGCTTCATGAAAAAGCAGATGCAGCAGGTACAGCAAGAAGAGATGGAAATGGTAAATGAAATACTGAGCATTACCATTCTGATACAGGTCATTTTTTTTTTTTGCTCCAAATGATGTAACACACAGCATGTCATGCAAATAGCTTTCCAATAGTTGACCAACTTCTACAGCAAAATCACATCTGTTCTACAACTAGAAAGACTGAAAACTGTCTAGGGCACTGGAGAGTTTGAAAACAGCAGTTTATTTTTCAGTTTGACAGCTGCTGGTATTTTGCTGTACATTTTTTTAGATAGTTTAGATCTACCAAAATTGCTTCCTACCCATGATGAATATTTACAGCATTAATCTAACAAGTTTAAAAAGCCACAGCTATCAACTGCTGCCTTAGGGAACTCAGCTATTACAAATGAACTTTGTCATAGGACAGCTTCCAGCTGGAAGAGTTGTTGTCAGTTCTATAAGCATGAATGATGTCCTCTTATGATTCCCATAAAATATTGAGGAAAAATAAATTTATTCTCTATTTCTAATGACAGTAACAGTTGAGACCCCATGAAAGATGTGGTTTTTGCACAGCAGAAGACTGAAAGAATTTGAAACTTAATTTCTGCATTCAAACTCTTTTGTTATTTTTCCCCAGAACAGTATCATTAATATTCCAACTATAATTTAAATATAATTTAAACTGCAGCACAACCTTTGCTTTGAAATCATGAGAAGGTCACAATCCTGAGCCAAATGAAAATCCAGAAGTCCAAGTAAACACACTTGACACCTCTGCAACTGTTGGTTTCAGAAATCACATTGCTCATGAATCAGAAGCAAGGGCTCAGTTGAGCTGGTACAGAGGGGAAGGCCCTATTCAGGGATCCTGTGAGAGTGATCTCAAAGTCCAAGGGCTTTTATTCTTAGGACACTTCTAAGATACCATATTTGTAAAATACAGGGTTTTTAAGGAAGCACAGTATCAACTCTATATGCAGGTTGGTTATACTTATATTTGCTATAAGAATATATACTTACTTTTATTTACCTGCAATCTAATTTACAATAATGCACAAATCCCAGAGCAGAACATTCACAGTGCAATGACTCCAGGTTTCATTTCAAACAGGATAATTTTCAAAATATTCCTTCATTTCTCAATCCAACACCAACTAAAGGAGAAACATAAGCTTATTTGAAAGCACAATGAGGGATCTTCTCCATTAGCAGCTTTATTCCACTGCAGAACTCACAGTGTCATGAACATAATGTGCACAGTAATCACAAACACAGCACAGATTCCCAAGTAAGTACAGCATTTAAAATGTCAACCTCAAAACTTGTCAAAGAGCTCAAAAGAATCCTTTTCAGCGGGACCTCTGTAGAATCAGTAACATCAGGAAAACTATTCAAGAGCATGCTCTGCTTGAATATCTTAACAGCTCTTTGCAGATGCACCCACCTTTGCTACAACACAACTGCTCTCTCATGAAACGGGAGGGATGACTTCAAAAGTATTCTTAAAAATCATGGTTCAATAAAACATTGCAACCAGCATGAGGCTTCTGAAAAGGCTGCCATGGATATCTGCTGCAGTGTGACTACAGTGAAGAGTCACTGGACAACTGAGAAAGACCAGCTGGCTTCAAAGCAGCTGCACCTGGGCTTGCTTCCCCTGCACCTCCAGAGTCGACTGATCACAATCCCGGCTGCCTCTGTCTCACTGTTCAGCAGGTGACAGGGCACAGTATCAGTAATGGAAGCAGAATGGTACCCTGTTCTCATTAGCACTTTGGAAATTGCAATGTACAAAGATAAAACTCCTTATTTATTATCTCCATATTTTAGAAAATTGACAGGAACAAATCACTTCCAGAAAGACCCTGATGCGCATCTGCTGAACCAAGACTGACCCTGAGAACTGAATCAAGGTCATTGCTATCTGTTCCTTTGGGAAAACCTAACAGTGGATAAAAAAAGTGGATTAAAAAAAGATGGCAACAAGAGAGGAATGAAACAAGGCAGCTTTTCTGTGGTCCACATGAACACGTTAAACCTGCAGAGTTACAGGATTGCTAAAACCATTTTCTGAAACAATAAAGTCAGTTTAAGAAATGGGGAGATGCAATCTGACAAAGAAAGCCAAAAGTAGTAGATATTGAGGCACACATTTTCGTCAAGAAGGCAGTTATGTTAGTGCTTCCAAAACAATTTTATTTAGCAGTTACAATAGAGATGTATTTGACCACATCTGAATACATGACTGCATCCAGAACAGACCTCATGATGTTCAGAAGAAAAATGATGTTTCAGAAGAACTGATGTTCTGAAGATGAAGTATCACTGACAGAAGAGATGCAAGACACAGCACGCAGTGAAGCTGACAAATAGTTTAATACTAAAATAGCTACAAAATTGATAGAAAGACAAACAGCAGGAAATTTCCAAAACCAGAATGGCAAATGAGATGCCACAGCAGGTAAACATCAATTGTTCCTGTGCCCCAGCCTTATTTTCCACATGATACGAACTTAAGAGTCTTCATCACAGAGATGCCTATTTCCCCAAATACAACAATTTTATGAGTGGCTGTGCGTATCAACAATTATTTACTTCCTCTAAGGTTAACAATCTCTATAATCAAGAAATACAGGTGAACTGTAATACAGAAACGATGTCAAAACCCAGTCACCACATTATGAAGTGACAAGTTCTTTTTTTTGTATTTCAAATGAAGGTGACTGACTTAAGGCTCTCAAATTCTTGAGTATAATAAGCAATCCAAAATGGCCCTTACAAATCCTACACTACTCTCCCTAAGCTGTAACATCTGCATGTATCACTGCTGTGATTTTATTCCAAAAAGAGGCAAAGAACAAGCCAAATGAACTGAGCAGCAGAATGCAACACTCTCAATCACAAAAAAAAAAGGATTAGGAAGGCAGTTTCTAAGTATGCACAGAAACTGCAGGCCACTAACAGAACATCTCCTGTCACACAGAAACTCACTAGCTCAGCAGTTAGTATACACATGAGGATAAGCACTTCATTTTCTTCCTTTGAAACATCCCATAGTTTCAAGAAAGAGCAACTTTCATAACAGCAAAAGGGGAGCTCTACCTGTTGGGGCTATTTTTTCCCCTCATACTACACTGCTATCTTTTTCTTTGCCTGTGAGATACTGGATCCGAATCTCACTGAATTATTGATATGGGTGGGAACCAACTCACTTTGCGTGTGTGTGTGGGGGAAAGGGCTGGGCCTGGACCTGCAGGAACGTGGTAAGGCCTGCACGGAAGGCCCGTGCTGAGGACACAGGGCAGAGCCAACAGTGCTGCGCCCATGCAGGGCACATGGCAGAGCTGCAGGCCCTGCAGCCGGGCTGCCAGTCAAGGCAGACTGGCCTGGTAATGGCAGCCCACCCACACCACGCCCCTGCAGCCTCTGCTTGGCTACAGCATCCCTCACTGTGGCCCAAAGGGAAAACCAAACTATAAATACACAAGACTCCATGTGAGTCTCTCGCTCTCTTCTCTCCTCTCCTGCAACCTAAACCATGTTAACCATTAAATCTTGTCGGTAGCCATTATTACTTTTGTCTTTTCTCTCTTTCTTTTCCCTTTTAATCTGTTTTCTTCTTTTACTCTTTGCCTTCTCTTGTGGGTAACTTAAAACCAATGAAACGTGTTTTACTAAAGCTAGTATATTGATTGTTTTTAGTGGTTTCTTTTCTGTGGAATGGGTTTTTGTGCTGAGTGTTTTAGTGAAATATCTTTTTCTTGGTTGTATTTTACCCCTGTAAAACCTTTTGCCAAAAATAGCTTATTTGTCTCACTAAATTAAAAAGAATTTCTCTTAGAAAAGAGTGTGTGACACTTTCTCCAGACACTAATTCAAGGTTATAAAGAACCAAAAGGCTTTTAAAAAGTCTTAAATAAAATGTAACCACTCTGGGCAGCTTATGGCTTAAAATCCAGAGTGAAACCTTGCCTTCCATACATCTTTTTCACTTGAGTGGGGTTTTGGAGTCAAATTTACACTTCAACATGGCTTTCCCTGTTCTTTTGCAAGCTATCTGCACTACCAGCAGTTGTACTACATAGCACACAGTTGTATTGTAGGGGATGACTCATTAGGAAGGACACTCAATCAGCTGCATACATCCAGAAGCTTGTTGTACCCAGCATTTTATAACACAGCCACAGCATCCTCATATCATCAGCCTTACTTCAACATTAAATTTGAAAAACAGCAAGATTTGTTTATCCAGGCAGATGGTCCTTTTCCCAGTAGGATATCTACATGCAACTTTAGGTTTCTGAGTCTCAGTACAGACTTCTCAAGACTCTCAGTGGAGAAAATTCATGCTCTTTTCTGAGTTTGTAATTCTCATGGGCAATTAAAGGAAGGAAACTAAATGTGAAAAGTCACTATATGACACCTGGAAGCTTTGCTTCCAGATGTTTGTAAAGACTTCTCATTTTACAGACACTGCTTAGCACCAAGGATGAGCAAGCAAGAAACAAGCCAATCCTGAATTCCTCGGTCTGTTTCTTTATCACTGCAGCTAATGCTATTTTTTCCATTTAATGGGAGCACAATCAGACCATTAACCCTTAACGAGCCAAGCCACCATTTATTTAACTGCAAATATTACTGAAGAAAACAAAACCATTATCTTGTTCCTATGTTAATAAGCAAAGCAGTCAGTTTAATGTCACTGGAACTTTATGTCTTGTTGGCATCAATACTGGTGTGGTGCTCTGCAAGGAAGTGTTTTGTAGGCATGCAAATGAAACAAATCGTAGTGCTGAAAAATCTCAGCTTCATTCAGAAGGAGGAAGAATTTGCATATACATGATCAGATTGGAAATATAATTGGTTACTTATCTTTTATGCTTCAAATCTTAGCCATTTATAAAGATACAAAGAATGCTGTAGTGAAAGGACTGGCTTCAGTCCTTCAGTTCTCAGTGCCAAAACATCTTTTTTGAAGCTTGGAAACTAAGATGATGGGATGGTCAAATCTAGCATTTGCCATTTTGCCAAGAATGGGGGCAGTGAGGAGTAGACACGAAGGTGGATACTTCACATTAAATGATTTTGCGGGCCACATACTCTCCAGCCACAAATCATTTAAATCTGCTGTGGAAAACAGTGAAGAATGGAGTTGGCAGCCAGTAACAAAGAAAGCTTCATCTTCTCTTTGAAAGCTTCTGCCTTGGTTCTGTTTCCTCACACAGAAGAATACTTGCTACCAAATCTGCTCTTGAAAATGGTAGTACTTGAGGTAGAAAATGAACTTGAACCTACATTTACATTGATTCCCTCTTCTCACAAAGTATCAGAAATGACAGAGGTCACACATCCTAATTATGATGACCTATTTCATCCCATCAGTGCATCAGCCACCACACTACTGCAGCGCATGTCCAGAAACCCACAGTGCTATGGGATTGAGTGACAAACCTATCAATCTCCCAGCGTCTACTTTATGTCCATTACTGAGCAAGTTTACTGTTCATTTTCATCAAATTGAAAGTTCTGGTTTGAAAAAACAACATACATTTCACTTCAATGATGGGAGAACCTTTGGGAAGCAGAAAGTCTCATCCCACTATTACACCACTTGGTAATATAAATTACAACTGAAAATACTAAGTTAGAGAGGACATGAAGAAGAAGAAGCAACACTTTGTAAGGAACATTTAAAAAAGAGACCACAACCAAAGAAACAATTTAATCTTTGAGATGCTTTGACATTGAAACATCATTAACAACTTCACTAGTTATAGACAATAATAGCAAATCCCCTAATAAAATTAAACCTTACAGCCTGAAAAGGAGCTGGGGAAGGGAAGAATGTCTAAAATGATAATTAAATACTTAGAACTCTAAGGTAAATTTTTTTCTGAAGTCTGTTGGTCTCCTATGCATAAGTCAAAATTTGTAGGTGACACAATGGCTTGATTAAGTATGGGGAAGGCTGTGAGTTACTCCTCTCCACGTGGTCTCTTTGTAAGTAAGCAAGCAAGCGCCTTGCCTTCTTGACTCTCCTACCAAAGACTTAAGTCTCTCACTTCACTCTTGAAAGGGGCACACGTTTCCTTGATATCATAAAATATTTGTAAGACATACCCATCATACAGCTGCACCCTAAAGGCAGACACCAATGGTAGAAGCTGTCCTTTTACTGTTTGTTTAGGCCCAAGAAAAGGAAAACAATCGAAGCAGGTGGGTATGGTTTGTGCCATCAACTGTACATATTATAAGAATATTCATACAGTGTCACTCTTGTTATCACAATAAAATTGATAATGTCCACCCATTTGAGGTCACAGGCCCCAAGTAGCACAAACTCCATCAAGTTCTCCTGCCTCGGTAGTTCAGTAGTTCTGTTGGCAGGAGGTGGTGGAGAGTGTTGTGAATAAGCGTATGATCCAGAGCCTGTGGAAAGCAGATATCCATACGGATAGAGGGAGGGAGGGTGGGTAGTAGCATTAGTTATTTTGCATTTCACAATGCTAAAACCCCTCATACACAATATCAGCACCCAATCACAGCCTACAGCAAACCGCCACACTCAGGACATTACTGTCAACCCTCAGCCTTCCCAATCTGAAGAATTTTTCTGAGTTCATGATGAACTTTATTCAGCAAAATCACCCAATCTAAGTGTCCTGCAGACACCACTAAGAGAAAAACTTATTTAAAACATATAGGTTCTGTTGCAACAGAGCAAACTTCGACGACAAAGTTTTATGTCAGACACTTTTCCCTGTGAATTGAGATTTTTGGAAAATACTTTTCAACAGAAGTAACATTTTTTTATTTTATGAATGCCTTAACAGCATTCATCTATCACTGGAAAAAGACAAAACCCAAGAGAAGAAGTAGATAAAGAGACACAGCCTTCAATAAGAAGAAAACTATAAATCTCCAGCATGTACTCAGGAAATATAGCATGTCAAAAGAATTGATATATCATGTGCAGTTGTTACTACAAAAATTTAGAGGTTGCTTAGTGCAGAAATTTCTTCTATCTAGATCAGCCATTAACTGCAGTCATGGACAGTAACAAAGACAAGTTTGCCACAGCATTTCAGAGGATGTTACGACTGCTCTGTAAGGCAGCTTTATTAGCTTTCACATGCTTTTGTAGGAAGCAAAAATCAAAGATGAAACCCTAGGCCTCTTTTTCCTTGCAAGATGCGCTACCCAGGCAAACCCAAAACTTGAATGTAGTTAGTTACCACCATTCAAAAATAAATGAACCTTGGCATGGATGCCATGCTGATAGTATCACACTTTCAGAACCAAAACAGAGTTGAAGACTAATTTCTGCTTATTAAGCTCGGGTACATCTCCCTTAAATGCCAGATAAGCTCTGCAAAGCCAGGCAATACATAATGACACTTTTTGCAAGAATGGTGGTTTGCTACAGTATCCTGTTTAGATATTCTTGGGTGGTCCAGTGGGCACAAGGAGACACTGACATCCACCCTTCTGCTGATACTGCACTGATGCAGCAATATTGGTTTATTCAGCAAATAGGGAAGGTGACAGTAGAAGCCAAAGTAGCAATGATTCATGTGCTGTCGGCATTAAGAGAAGGGTGTTTTCAGAAAGAATCCAAAATTCACTTCTAGGCAAAGGGCCAGCACAATGCAAAGGACCTCAAACTAGCTCAAAGTGGTGCTTAAGTAATTGGAGGGCCCTATGCCAGTCCTGTAGGTTAATTTCACTCTCAGACTAGGGAAAGAAAATGTAAGGGAGTAAAAAGTGAACAGAAAATCCCATCAAGTCGACAACATATGCAGCAAAGCGAGGGAGTGGCAGGTTGTAAGGAGACTAGGTAAAGTCAGGAGGGAAGGACAATAATATGCAAGCCCGAGTATTTTGTTGCCTGGCAATTCAAGAGTTAACAAAGAAATTACCAAAGAGGTGATGCATTGGGCATAGTGTTTTAGGGAGCACCTTTTGTATGATTGAGTTTGTTCCCTTTTCTAAAGGAAGTGCCTGTGAGAGCTAAAGTCTTTAGATCAACTAAGGAGGAGCACTTCCCACTCAACATGGCAAAATCAGTTTTCTCGAATCAAGGATCTTAACTATCCAAAAATGGACAAACCAACCAACCTTGAATGATTCTGTTATTTTGAAAAGCACCAAAATTCAGTTTCCCTTCTAAAAATATGTTCTTTTTACATTTGGATGTTTGAAAGACATACCGTATCAAAATATCCAATCCAGCAATCCAAAATCATGCATTACACTAAGCATTCGTGTAAGTTTTAAAAGTCAAAACAAGTATTTCCAATGTGGTGCTATGCTGGTGGCATATTCCATTCTTCAAAACACGAACATTTGTGGTATTTACTCTTTTGTGCCCTCTCTCAGTAAGGCAGCACATTGCTGTGATGGAACTGCACCAGTAGGGATTGCCTTTACACCTGGGCTTGCTCACCATGCTTACTCCAATCTTCTGGACTAGGTATCTTAGGAATGGGCTCAAGCAGACCTTGTTATTTGAAAGGATTCAAACCTCTACTGTAGAATTAACACAGTAAGATGCTACTGACTATGATATGAACTTTATCTCCAGGCAAAACACATTTTTGGAGGAAAGATCTTTCTTTCAAATTTGTCAGAGAATTCATTACGCTTAAATTCTTTCACTAGCTTCCTAAGGAAGCAATTAAGTGTTCTTTGCAATTATTCAATTATGAAAACCAAGACAAATTAAAAAGGATTATCCACTTGGGTACTGTAGCAAAGCTCTCCCTCCAGATTTTGGGGTCTGGATTTTACTCCTTGCAAATACAGATCTCCCATCTAAGTGGACTCAGCAAAATCTTTGGTGTTTGATCAACACCAAAGTGTTTTGATGAACAAGCAAAAAGCCTGTACTTTCTTTTAGTTACACAGTGTTATTAGGGAGATAGTGTAAATATAAACACAATCACAATCATACTTTTCTTAATTTACAAACATTTCCAAGTGAAAAACGTGAGTATACAAAGCAGAACATGGAATAATGACAATAGCATAAAATGTTACAAGACTCATTTATAACATTGTGTATAAATGAGTAATTATAAATACATACATAATTACACAATGAACAATTTCTCTTTGTAAAAGTGAAATGTGTTGAAAGTTTAAATTACAGCAAAAGAACGCAGCTGCTCCCTGTTAAGCAAGCAGTTGTACACCTTGTTCAAACAACCATGCTGTGCCAACCAGCCCTCCTCACACCACAATGATATGTTGAACTGAAGACATCCTGACCCTTCCAAAGGTTTCCGACCTTTAGAACAGCTCACAATGGCTCGTAATGAAACATGCATTTACTGTATTCTTCTTAGTCTGTAGAAATGCCGGTAGTCAGAATTTTTCCTAGAACAGACACTTTCTTTGTGCTGAGAGAGATTCACTTTATTAATCACAGGTATGCGTTCTTGTAGTGACTTTGTGGTATTTGTTAACGGTGATTTTTGCGGCATTTGCAGTAAAGAAGTAGAAAAATTCAGTTTATAAAGTCTCTTTGTCCTTGTGTATTACAGAATCCTGTGAACCCACAGCCATGATTTCTGCACACCTGCAGGCCGAGTAACCTTTTAGGCTGTGACAACTGCCTATTAAAACTATTCTCGCATTTCATACCACAGATATTTGCGAAACCAAATGCAGAAAACAGAATATCAGATTGTGACTATACAGCCTGTTAATGGATATAAGTGTTCAAGGAGGCAGGGAGAGATGGCACATCACGTGCTGCTCAGGTTGGTTTGGAGGACTGGTGCCCACACTTCCCTTGGGGCTGACTACTGTGAAATAGCTGAGAACAGCTCTGATGTGCCCTCCCCAGACAGGCACATCATCAGTCCTACTGGCACCAAATTGCCTGCCACCTGAGACAGGCTCAAGAACTACAGCCATAAAAATGATTAGTATTTTTTTTAACAGCTTCTTTTACTTACAAAGCACCAGAAACACTTAGGATACATTTTCTCCTGTCCAAAACAAAGAAGGTAAGATCACACAAACACACTGAGTGCACACATTCCCTTAATTTCACCACTCAGAATTGCAAAAATATGGCCCGACTTTCACAAAAGCTCTGAGAACTAGTCACACTGTAAAAGCAATTTGCACTATAAATCCATATTACCATCTACGGCAGGATTAACAGACCTATGCCAGTGTTTAGAAGCTATCAATATCCTCCTCTGCTCAAATCACCTGACACACAGCATTGACAGGAAACTCCACAAAAACTTCAGACAAAGAATAGGTAAAAAAAAAAAATCATTTTATAAAACACTAATGTGTTTTGTTTGTTAGTAAAAAGTAACCTCTGCCAGAGGCATTTAAACAAGGATGATGGAGAAATTGAGATGAATACTTTGGGTAGCCTTCCTGCCAGCTTAATGCCTATAATGAAAAGTAATTAAGTGAAATAGGCATGTTGTTAGAGCTTTTTTCTCTTATAAACCCCATTAAATATGGGTAAGAACTTACATTACTTACTAATGCCAGTAGCAAAACATTTTATGAATTTTAAGTACATTTTAATTTTTATTCTTCGTGATCATAGGCTTTTGCCTGTGTTTTATGTTATACCCACATGAGACCTCAAACAAGTCTGTGATGTGTTATAAAAGCATAATAATATAAATGCCTACCTTTTTCAGGAACCGTACTCCATAGGTAAATATATAAAGGTAAAATGTAAATCTCCACCTGCAAAAGGTACAAGAGATTAACTCGAGGATACCAGGTTTACATCATTTTAAGTACAACACATGATTTCTTCTAGCACTGCCAAACCACTACACCCTGGTCACATTAACAGAAGTTGAAGCAAAATTTTTTCTGGTTTTCTACAACTTTGTTACCAAGCATTGTGCTCATTTGGCTGCTTTTCCGGCCTCATTAGCTCTCTGAAAATACTGGCTAATTTCACCTAAACATGACAAAAAAAAAAACCCAAGAATTTTCAAGGATAATTAAGTTTTTTAAAAGTCTCATGGAAGCTAGCAGGACAGCAGAGGAGAGAGGACAATTTGCACATCTGTTGCAGGGAAGTTCACTTGTTATTAGACACCAGGACAAAGATAATAGGAAATTAAGGCTATTAAGCCTTCTACAGGTGACTTTGGAGTAATGCATGTCAAATACGCTGATTAATAATGAAAAGCATCAGTCACAGTGAGCTACAAATTCACTAAGCAGATTCCAGCACTTCATACTTTGCATGAGGGAGTGCATTTCTGTCAGATAGATATGCTGGATAGAGATACATATATCCACAATTTACAATGGCTTCCCAAGTGATACCTTGATAAAAGCGACTTTACATTTTACCAAATACACATGGAAAAATTGCCAGACTTCTGGTTTGTCTTTTCAGAGAGGCAAACTAGAAGCTCAGGACAAGATGCCATGGAAAACAAGAGAAACCACCACGAGATTTAATACAAAATCATCCTCTTATCTATGTCTTTCTTCCTTCTCCAATAAAAGTAGACATACAGAGTAACTTCTTATCCTTTGGACCCATTACTCACTTAGGAAAGAGCTAATGGAAGTATATGGAAATAAAATCATAACCTTGTGCAGTGTAAATTCTTAGAGGAATTCCTGTTTGTTTTTTTTCCCCCAAGGGTTGGAGTGACTACACATACACGCTTAATATAAACACCAGTGAAGTAATATTCCTAACATTTATAGGAGGATGAGATTTAGCTTCCTTAAAGTGAGGCAATGCTGCAACGTGAATCATCTTCAATGACATATTTTACAGCACTTACAACTTACTCTCCACTGACAAAACTATTGGCTTCCCGTTAATTGGCACTGGAGTGTGTTCAAACATTACTGGAATGGTTACAAAAGCTGAAAATGTTTCTATCTAAAACAAGGTTAATCCAAACCTTTCTCTTCAAAGCTACTTTTACAGGTATTTAGAAAGACAGTTGTGTCATACATAAATAACACTCTGATAAACCGAGGAGAGTGTAAGAACATTAATGAGATTTAAATTGTGATATTTCAGCTGAAGAGAAGCTATCTTTTATCCTGTAGTCTCCACAGCACTGCAGAGATTAATTTATTCAATTGATATGATAGAAATACCAATCCCTTCAAGGGTTCAGTCACTCGTAGTAATAGGGCTCACTATTTCCTGGCATGCTGGCAGTTTCCTCAAGATACTGAGAAAACAGAGTATTTGGAGACAAAATGTTAGTTGTGCTTATAGAAAACCTTCAGATCATGCACATGGAAGAAACTGCAAGTACAGTAATATGAATGAAGGATTTATTTGGGTAAAAATTTTCTTGTTAGGCCAATCCTGCAGCTAGGAAACCTGCCATTTAACTTCAAGGTTAGGGTGGTAACCTGATAAACTTTATTGCAAGCAGACAGATCAGGTTACCACCCTAACCTGCAAGAAACAAAAATTCAAACCAAAACAAAGTCGAAAATGGCCTCGCAGCATGTGGTACCTAGTAGTGGTAGCAAAGCTACAGAGGACTTTTCATTGCTCTTTGCTTTTCATTGTAGCAGGCAGCTAGCCACATTTTCTGCAGGTTTTAAAGGACAATTCTGCCAGCTGAGTAACTCAACTGGGATCACAATCTCACACAAGGAAGCCCAAGGAGTTCCCCACATTGTTTTACCACTACTTGCAGATAGTTTATCGCTGCAATTAAGAGCAAAACATCTACAGGCCAAGGTAAAATAGACTACATAGTCCATGACTTGGGATGGACAGGGAGAAAAGGGACAGGAACTAGGTTGTGAAGCTGCATTATTCACTCAAAATCATACAGACAAGGGCAGAAGGTATGTGAGAAATAAGTTTCATGCAATGCAAAGGTGTCCAGCAAGATTCCTCCAAAGGCAGACTCTCAAATCAGTACTCTTGCAACAAGTACTCTAATGTGAATAATGGATTTCAATCTACACTATGTCCTTCTTTATCCCTCTATTTGGGTCTCACTGCAGCCCACCGATGAGGAAATGCAAGTGAAGGGAAACAGTAATCAGGTCCACTCACAGTACAGCCCAGTGTCCAAACCACCTTAGTATTTGGGGAACTTGGGCAAAATGTTCTTTCTCTCTGCAAAGAGCATCATAGAAGAGGACATCTTTCTTAAGTGTGAGATTATCAAGACTTATTCCCAACTGAATTCACAAAGCGGTAGTTGATTAAGTGCAAATTAAGTCTTTAATTAGTCCTAGATAGCAGTCCCAACACTCATAGTCAGAAAATGCCCTTAGCCTGAGCACAGTCTGAATAGTCACAGACCCCAGGAAAGGGAAGATGCCTGGCCAGTGGTATAAATCCCCTCTGACACCCCTTCTCATATCCTGCTCAGGGTCCTGCTTAACCATCAGCAGCTCATGCTGAGTGTCCACAGGTCACTGGGGACCACTGTTGTTGGGTCACAGCTGGTTGTCTGCAACAGGGAAAGTAACAAATTCTTCTAAAGCAGCAGTAGCAGAGCCCAAGAAATGAGGAAAAGTAAGACAAGATCTGTACTAAGATATCTTTTGTTCCCCTTTTCCCTCAGCCATACTCACTGCCCTATTAAAACCATACAACGGAGGCCACTGGGTGAAGCACTCTGTTGTGGATGACGGCCACATCAATTCATCGCATTTAACTGAAAGATGAAGATAACTGAAGCTGTTCTGTTTTGTGAGAATTTATTCCAGCCCTCAGACTTGAAACACTCCTTCTGTCTGTTGTATAGAGACACAAAATTTGAATGACCCACATACACACAAAATGGGCTGCTTGAAAGACTTTTAAGTTAGTTTAAATCCAGCAAACCCAAATGAAAGCACTCAAGGAACAAGTGTTCTGAAAGACCTGATCTTTCTGCTTGCAGTAAAGTTTATATGGTTCACTTCAGTCCTGCATTAAAATGCCTAAAAGACTTCCAAATTGAACCAGGCTTACACCTGGTCTGTTCAAGCTCCGAATGAGGGAGACCAAATTAGTTTACATATGGCCCTTCGGACAAATTCTTCAAGTTGTGATGGTGGTTACCAGACCAGTGTTTCAAATGTGGATGTGACACACTGCAGCAAAAAGTGAAGCCAAAAAGTGACTCTTCCATAACAAAAAAATAAATTCTTTTCTAATGTAGTCTTAAAATGAATGCTCTAGAGACCATCAAAGGTGCAGCAACAAATCTGACTACTCTTGTTCAACATCTGAGTGCATATGCAATACAGAGCACAGTCAGTTTCTTAACCTCTCAACCCTTTTAACTTTGAGCTGCCAATGAAATTTTAAAGGTGCTTCAGCATGTGGAAAAGTTGGAGAGCCTGTGCCAACTGACCTGCTACACTCTGTGGTACTCAATTCAGCAAAAACTATTCCAGTGCCCACTTGGGCAAGCTCTTTACTGATTTCAACCATATGTCTAACCATGTTCCCTTCATCACACTGATGAATTTTGTCTTTCAAATTTCCCTCCAAACTGCTGTTCTGAAATGTGAGATTGAACTTAAGCTAATAAAAACAAATTGCTGAAGCAATGCTCCAGCAAAGCACCCCCCTACCCCATACACACCACACATTTTGCAGAACCCACAACATGGAGTTTGTGCTCTGCATCAGAAAGACTCCATCCTCCCCACGGATCAGCTGTCCAGCTGAGTGAGCTCAGTACAGCTGCTCTCCCAGGAAAACAGCTGCTTCTTCCAAGGGTAAGGCTGAAGAGGCACAAGTCTCTCTGTTCCTGCAGTTTTCCTTTTCCTCCATTTCTTTTGCAGGAAGACTCACAGGCCAGGCTATGAAGAGCACCACTCCTGCAGAGCCCCATCTTTGCAGCGCCCACCCGGCAGTGCACAGTCCTTAGGGCTCTGGTGCCAAACCAATGTCTGCTGCTCAGAAATGGTGTACAAGGATCCAAATCTATCCAACTGACCTTTGGCAGTCAAACATGAAACATAATAAATGCACAATATTAAAAACATAGCCATTTTGCTTCTAGAATTGTAGATGTTATTTACATTGATGCTATTGCCATTGATTTGCTACAGTCAGGGGCACAGTTAACATTAAAAAACCACAGCATATTTAGCGACTAGTCATGGGCTCACCATATTGCCTGCAGTCAAAGAAACTGGATTTCTGGCTCTGAAAACTACTTTCAGAGAACTGCAGACACCTGAAGCTTTCTCATGGAAATACATTTCAGTAAAATGTCAGATTTGCTGTTCTCCACTACCTGCTGCTCAACTGCTGGCAGTGGCTGATAGACCTCTGGGCTCAGGCTTAGGGCTAAAAGTCAAACTGAGCCTAACACAAACTTCACAGTTGCAGGTCTTAGTTCTGAAGAGGATGAGAAGCTTGAACTGCCATTACACAGCTTGTTCTCCATTTGAATCCCCACTGTCTGACTGGACTGCACAGGGATGTAGCTGGGCTATGGAATCGTTAGCTGAGACTGAAAACTACTTTTTGCTGCAATGATTTCCTTGGCTGTGAAGAGTATGTTCACTGTGAGAGTGCTCAAAGGAGCATTTCTGAAGTTGAGTTTAAACAATACTGAATGTTTATTTGTTTTAAACAGGAAGCATCACTAAGTTCCCCACATTCCCACCACGACTTAAAGCAGTCTATGTTTTATCCTCAAATTACATTTTTCTGCTTCCCCAGACACGGTACCAGAGCCTTCAACTTTCTGATTCCCCCAAGAGGACTTAGTCCAAGTAATGTTGCTCCTGACATAAGCAGAGGTATCATTCCTTCTTGATTACTGTGTCTAAGGAGGGATATGCAGAGGATGATCCCAAAACTGATGGACTCTGAACTTCTGGATCAGCTCCTTAATATTTGTGACATTGTCTACTGACCACTTTAAGTCTACTCCAACTTTAGGTTAAAACCAAAAACCAACACAAGAAACAGCAACCCTTCTCCTGTAAAAAACAAATTTCCCCAAAGATACTATTTTTAGGCAATACACAATGTAAAAATACAAGACAGAGGACTGAAAAATAATGCTTAATCCATCCAATAAATAGGACTATTAGCAGCTCAAACAGTACCCACCACTAAATCTTTACATATATTCATTCCTGGTAACTAGTCTCATACTAAGCTGCAAGTCATTGATGGCAGCAACTCCACTGTTCCAATGTCTTGCCTCCTCAGATTTCTATAATGACAATTTGCTGCATTTCCGCAAAGCCTGGCAGATGCAAGTGGATATAAAAAATGTTAATTAAAAAAACCCACACAGGTATAAAACAAATAACATCTTCTTGCCTCTTTTGGCATGGTACTGCTGTTGAGTTAGACTGGAACATGCAAATAGTAAATAGTTCCTGCACTATGGTTAAGCTGGAGTTATTTGAGGAAGGAGACAGTTATGCACAGCTCACTAAGATGTGCGAAATAGCAAGTATGATAAATTGAGAAATGTTTATTGCTTTCTTCTTCAATTTTCTGGCTCAAGATTTGGCTGTCATCTGATTTTCCTCTTGGATGCAGTTTGAATCAGTTATTTAATATTTAATATTACATTGCCACTTGAGACCAGTCCTGTCCTAAATCTGTATGCTCAAAACGCAGCTCTGAAAGTCTTAAGAGCAAAATTTAGTAGTGCAAAAGAGCAGGCAGGAAACAGAGTACTAAATTTAAGACATACAGTTTTATAAATAATGAAGTATGTTTATATAATTAGGCCAGAAAATATGCATAATACAAAAGGTGTTTGGTAACTCGTTCCAGGTTACATAGTTTCTGTTTAATGGTTATGCAACTGTTCTCTTCTGAGTACTGTGAGGACTACATAAAATAAAGGTCTGATAAGACCTCGGAGGTCTATTAGCATTGCCAAATCTTGCCCTACAAAGAGATACTATCTGGAAAGCTCATGGGAAGCGCACATAGAAAAAACAGATGTCCCTGCCATGCACCCTCCCCTGTGGTTTGATCAACAGACCTGTTTTCCCATCAGTGATGTTTGATGTACACAGTTGACGAGGCTTGGAGAGAAAAATCAATTCAAAAGCTTTCTAACTGGGACCTCTACTCTCCATTCTCACTAGTGATCTCACAAGTCACCAGTTTCCAAACACAACAGCAACTCACTATCCCACTCTTTTACAGTTCTAGAGGAACACTAACTTGAATCTTCCAGACCGCATTTGCTTTTTCACCTGGCAATGTTGTCCTAGCCATGATGGCCAACATGTATGTGTGCATAAGGCAACTTCTGTGACAGGTAACTATCTTCTTAGAGCAAGTTGTATTAGCTGTTTTCTTTTTTCCCCATGCTGAATGTTAATTTCCTGTAGCATTATGTCATCTGCCCCAGATTGGTTTTTAGCCTGCTAAAGCGGATGCTAACCCCTTACAAGTACTGATCTTTCCAGAAGTCGGCTAGATGTCAATGTTGTGTCCCCATTTCCCTGAAGAAACAGCCTACCTGTGCTGCATTCTTCAATCCATGCAGCACACACCGAGTTTGTGCACAGCAGCCACACACCCTCCATCTTACACGGTTATAGATCAGTCTTTTGGGGAGGGTCTGTTGTATCTTCACATTCTGTGCTCTCATTTGAGAAGATAAACCTCCCCATCTTCTAAGCAGGAGTTGCAGTGCTGTCATAGTTGAAACTGGAGGATAAGCAATGTTTTTAGCAGTATATCCAAAGCTCGTCTTGTCAATTTTATTTTCCTTTTTGCATCCTGTAGAAGTATATTTACTTTGTTATTTTTGTTCCTTCCCTTTCCCTACCTCCCAGTCATCATTTGTTGCATCACTGAAACTCTAGAAAAACTGCTACAAGATGTTCATTACAGTGAAACTAGTTCTTTTTGGTGTTTTTTTTTTATTTTTAAAGATTTATTATCCCTCAGTGTTCCAAGCACTCTACAAAGAAACAGGGACAAGAAATTTTTGTACTATTTTTTATGCAAAAGTGCTGTCATCAGAGCAGCAAGAATGAAACTAAAGAAGCCAGAACCCCAAATTTACCAAGAAGCACCATCTAACCAAATCATACTCATTAGTTCGGAAGTATTTAAATAACTAACCACAAGAGATAGCATTAAATATTTCACAGCACACTTTCTGCAGCACCTCGTGCTGAATATTTCTTGTCTGACAGTCAAAACTTCACCTTGTTTCGGGGCCTGATCTTTGAAGATTTAACCTGCAAGTAACTGGGACTACATGAGCTGATGCACTGCTTGAATCCTCTGGAAAAAGTAATGAAAAAATTTAACTCTCACATACACTTCTTTTTATCTGCTAGTTTCTTGAACTTTAGGGAAGTGAAAAACAAAACATATCTGTATGAGCGAATGCCAGTCACCGGTCAATACAAGCAGAAGGGTCTGTCACACTAATGGTATTGGTAAACTGTAATAAGTTCTTGGCCATACATAAAATGCAAAATGCAGCATACAGATGAAGTTCCCGGGCAGGTCTGCATTGCAGCCTGGGCTCTGTGTTATGTCACAGCAGGTCAGTGTATACCCATCCTGGTGAGACACTGAAGCAGAAGAAGACAGAGGCTTTATCCAACATTAGGTTACCATATGCCCGTAGGAAATCCCAAAAAGCATTAGAGGAACTAGGAAGTTTCTTACCTCCCCCAGCACCATGTACATGTTCTTGCAGAGACCAAAACCACTACATATACTCAGCCACAGGCCACCACTAGCCCCTTTACATTAGCAGACAACTTATTAACACAGAAAACAATGTAGTTATATGACATTAAGTGAAAAATATTGAACAATCTGGAAGCTAATTCTCCTTTGCAACTCTGGGTCTCTGTGAACAGACACAGTCCCCCTATCTATGAAATGAAAGGCAATCAAATGTAACACAAAACTGTGTAACAACATAAATACAGGGAAAAAAGAGAAAGACTTGCATGCCAATTCATTCATTGCTGCATACAAAATAAAATATTACTGCCTCTTATTCTTCAGTGAACCAGGTATTTTGATACAGGTCGATTGTGAGTAGCAACCTGTAGAGGACAAGTCATCCTCAAGTTTCTTCTTTTGGTGAGGACTGAAATAGAAAAAGATACCAAATAGTTTTGGACTACTCAGTCTGTGCTGTTTGCAGTCTCCTGTGGAAGAGAACAATCTGCTGCAAAAGGCAGGCCTGTGGGACCAAATCTGTATGGATTCAGTGTGAATTTGGCAAACACCATTTTCTAGTGCTACACATGCAGAACAACTCTGAAGTCAGCAGAAATGGGAGTAAGAACAGTATCCATCTAAAGTAGCGTTTTGTTCATGTCTGCCTTTCCTTTTAAATGAAAATAAGCATAGAACTTGGTTGATAGCTACATTTACAGAAGATCCAAAAATTTGCTTCCATATGAATGATTTATTCTGAACTTGAATGTAACTCTTAATGAATAAATGCTTGTAACGCGTTTTATAAAATTACTACAGCCTAAGAGAACATTGCTTATGTAGCTTTCATAAAATAAAAATATGTAACAGATCAAACAAAAGTATAGTTTGGATTAGCAACAAAATTAACATCTTACAAACAGTAAAAGACAAAGCAATAAGGTGATAAAAAATACAAGGCAAAACCTGCACGTGTGACCCCTAAGGTATACACAGGAAGCAAATACCAAACTTACAGGACAAAAGCAACCAAAAGAGCAGAATGCGTTGTGAAAGGGAGAAAGAGAAATCTTTTTGCTGTCTTACCGCTCTTCTGCTCAGCTTTTAAATCCAACACCCTACTTAAATAAAGAACTGACAAGCACCACTACAGATCCGAGAAATAAACGCAACCTTCACTGTTAACAGATAATGACTATTTTACACTATTTGCTATTCTACTTGTCAAGACTGGGTTTACTATTGGAAAGTTTCATGAAGACAAATTAAAAATACCCTTAAATTTTGGCAACAATGAATTATTTTTAAAGGAGAGAACAAGAGATATCAGTACCTGAAACAAATGGTGAAGATGGAGTCCAATGCTTCAGGTAGAATAAGAGTGATAAACTGGAAGAAAAGTCTGTGCTACAGTCACAGAACATCCTCCCCAAACCATCAAGAGTCAGGTTTTTTTTACTAAGCTTAAAAAGTAGTTTTGAAGTCTGTGGCATTTCAAGAGGAAACGACCTCAAGCTTTGCCTGAGGACGTTCAGGTCAGACATCAGGAAGAATTTCTTCTTGGAAAGGGTTGTTAAGCATTGGAACAGACTGCCCAGGGAAGTGGTGGAGTCACCATCCCTGCAAGTGTTCAGGAAGCACCTGGACATGCCATGGTCTAGTTAACAAGGTGCTGATTGGTCAATAGTTGGACTCAATGATTTTGGAGGTTTTTTCCATCCTAAATGATTCTGATCCCAAACTGAACCCTTGCTTTCTTGGCTGTACATCTCCTGTGGCTCTTCTGAAAAATCACAGCTCTGCCGTCATGTTCCTTTCCTTTCAAGCCACTCTGCTCCAGTGTTTGGCAACTAGATTTAAAGCTGAGGCTGACTGAAGGCAGCAGCTGGTGTCTTCCATAATCAAGAGCAAGACAATTCAAAGTACTGTTCCATACAGAAGAAAGCAGCAGCTACTGCAGTCTTTGCAGTTTTCCTTTAGTTGTCTTTAATTGTTATATTGTGACTGTAATTTTGAACTCATTTTCACCTTAACTAGAAATTAGGGAGGAATTATTTAATTTCCATAATATAAAATAATGATGAGTACATACAACCCGCAAGAGAATGGAAACTTAGTTAATTTATTATAACCTTGCCTAATGTGCAATGATAATGTTAAGTGATAGTGTCTTTGTAGGACCAGCACATGAGTTAATTTAAATTTATTAATTATGTTAAAAACTGTGCCACAGAAGGCCGTAAGGGCAGGGAATTCAAAGTTTTAAATAATCCAGTTGAGGGAAGAGGGAGATTTCATAAGACAGAAAATGAAAAGTGCTTAATGCACAGTCTAAAAATATGGTGAGCATAGAATGAGGACATGGCATGGACAGCTTTGCCTTTCTGCTCCAGTAGAATAGCATGGAAAGAGGGCTGGCAACTCCCGACACTTAACTAATGTTATCATTTTCCCCTAATAACATGTTTGGGCAGAGAGACATTCTGAGGCCCAGCTTAAAAAGGCAAAACAGTGATCATAGACCAGATTCACATGTGAGTATGGCAGATATAGTAGGAAAGGAAGCATGAGGGAAATCACCAACGTTGCCCAATTCTGGGATCTGTTTCATACCAGCCCTGACCTAACTGGAGCCTCTTGAGCAGCATACGAAAGAGTTGCAATAAGTCTACTCTAACCTTCCTCTTCACCAGTTTTCTTATGCATCAGGTTAGCAGGGCAACAACAGCAGACCCAGACACAGTATTTTACTATTCAAAATCAGGAAATAATGATAGGAAGAATTAGATAAAGAAAATAAACACAGCCACAGGAGCAGCTGTTCAGCAGAAAAGCATTCATTTATTCAGCTGTGTTAATCTAAGCCCTTGTATCAGAGCTGGCAGAAGGAAGAGATGCACTCAGAGCACCACATGGCACACCATGACCTGCTCCACCACACCATGTCCTCCCACCCTGTCCCATCAGGAGGACCAGGTGGCTGTACCTATTTCCCCCACTTCTCTTCTCCATCACATCAAAACCTGAGCTTTCACACTGGATGCAAGTACTGCCCATGCTTCCCTGGTTTCCCTTCTGTTACTTGTCTGCACACACACTCTCTACAACCACAAGCAACAGAACTCCACCATGCTTATGTGACCACCTTGTGACCCACAACAGGGAAACCTGACTGATGAGCACTGTATGTTCTCATGCAGGGTGACCTTCAACCCCACTAGGTACAGTGTGCTGCCTTACAAAGAGCTGTACACCCAGCTGCCTGGCACAGGGCAGGGCAAATGGGAGGGCAAGGGTGCAGAACTCAGGGAGATGGCCTTTACAGCACACTGCAGCTGCAGTGGTAGCCTGTGCTACTGAACTACAGCTTGAGCCAGCCTGTGCGAATACACCCCAGCACAAAGGTAACTAAACACAGTAACTAAATCATAAAAGGATGTATAACTAAGTTACAGATCCAGACTGGAAACCAAAGAAATGTGAATCGTCCAGAGCCTGATACAGATGCTCCAAGAGGCAAAACTGAAAGCATAAACCCTCAGCAAACCACGCTGTAGCAGTTGGGCATGATTGGCCAGACCCTGCCTTTGGAAGTGCAAGCTGTGTGCTGCAGATGAAGTACCTGCAAGATGTTTAGTCCTAATTCATCAGAGAGCAAGTGTTAGAGCAGAATTAAAATTGCTGTCAGTGGCTGCACTGCATTCTCACAACTTCAAAATCAAGACAGCTTGCCAGCCATTGACTTATTCATGTGCCCAGGAACTCAGGCTACAAATTAGTATGTGTTATGTAACTCAAGGCAACCAGTACTGTTTTACCCTCATTCTCTTGTGGTAGGGATGCCATCAGTGAAACACTGCTGAATGGCATCATACAACAAAGTATATTTACCCTTAATAAAAAGTTTCATCGATACTCTTCTGCACCAACTTCATTATGTGGCTTAGAGGGAAATATAAGTTGCTGGTAGCAGACAAAGGAGTCAGTAATACACAGAGCTATCAAGCGCTACTCTCATGGATTTCTATCTTCGTTTTTACATACTCAAACATGACTCCAGGTTTTTTTGCACAACTCTAGTTGCCTTGACATAAGTCTCTATAAATGCCTCATTTTCTTTTACCTTCTATTGAGGCCTTACATTCAAGTGCATCTCTCTTCCTTTTCAGTTACTAGATATAATACTCTCAAGAGAATAATAGATCCTTGAATGTATCCATCCCAGAGTCTAGATGTAACTCTTAGAGTACTATGATAAAACTGCAGTATTTTACATGCATAGACAACAATTGCCAGTGTTACTTTGCACTTCAGTTACCACTTGCTAGATGACTTCAATTAGTCTCCTTTCTCAACTTCCCTACTACCTGAAGCTATAATAAACACCTCTTGCACTCAGCAAACTCACACCTTCCCTGTTCTCAAATAACTTCACTGACTCTAGCTCCCTTCACATCTCATTGAAAACCTGTGTTCTCCCTCAACAAGCTGTCCCACAAATCTGACTCTGTCAACACCTGAGCCCCTCCTCCCTACTTGCCCTCCATGCCACAAATGCTGTTTGTTCACAAGATTCTTCTCCTCATGTACTCCAGTTTCAGTACATGATACCAAACTATAGATATAATCCACTTATCAACACAATACCAACTACTCTGATTGTCCAAGGAAATAAAACAGTCAATTAATTACAACTTACTGCTGAATTATTGCCTCAGGAGAGCTGTGAATTCCATGAAAGAAACATGAAATCCTGTTTAATTACTCACAGTGTGAAAAACTGTTTTCACTATTCAATTCTGAATATGCTTCTTTTTCTTTTCCATTTAATACCTCCTGGTTCTTTGCACAAAGTTGCTGTTTTCTTTATATAATCTATCATTTCCATATGCTTTTATCTTGCACTAAGCTGACCCTCTCTCTTCTTCCACTGTCTTTCTGACCTCCTGCACAATCCTGGTAGCATCTACAAGTCACTGTGCTGCCATTTGCATCTGCAAAGCACCAAACCTTCAATTACATTTAATTACATTTAATAAATATTTTAATTAAAAATGGCAATGGAACAGCTTGTTCTACTCACACCAGTCCAGCAGTAAAATGGGAAACAGTGACGGACAACCCAGCTTTATAGGTGTCACCAAATAACAATTCTATTCCCTCCAAAGACAGCATTCCCTGAGTAGTGTAAGAGCTAGCCTTTGTTGTTCTCCCTTGTCTTACACCAACACCATCATTAAATCTGAATCACCTGATATATGAATCCTTACCCAGACATTTCATAGAGTTCAAGGTTGCAAGAAACCAACTAGTTTGAATGGGCTCATAGCCAGAGTGCTCAGGGCTGGAACACTGGACAGCATATGCCCAGGATCTACTTTACATTCATACGAAATACAGCTCTGAAACACCATGAGAATTTGTGGGTTTGCAGTTTTTTGTCTTTGTTCCCCCCACCCCCTCTCTTCTCTTCCATCCCTGCAAGAAGGATCCATGTTTCTAAGACTGAGGTATGGCACCTTGTCAGTATGGTGTTTTCACAGCCTGACACCAAGCATGTGCTGCTTGCCCCATGGTGCAATGTAGAGGCACTAGCCCTCCTTGGATAACAACACTCTCCCAGACAGAAGAGTCAGATTTAGCAAATTTTATATCTGTATCATGTCTGGAGAAATCCCTGGAGTGAATTGTCTTTTCAATGAATTATCCTTTCAGTAGTGCCAGGTCTGATTTGACATGTTGTGTTTAGAGTCAGCAGCTTTAGGGAAACTTGTTGCCTGACCTAAGCCAAAGCAGTCTCTTGGCTATAAACTCAGCTATGTTCTTGAAGGAATACTCCTCTTATTCTTACTGCTGAATTCCCTTTAAGTCCATAGCAGGAAGAAAGGCAAAAAAGAAAACTACACCCAGACACAGTGAGGTGTCCACAAGTATACACTCCCTCGTCCTCAATTATATCACCAAATACTGTGTTCTTCAGACACCACTAACAGAAATATAAATTATCTGCTCCAGTATTGTAAGTTTCTGTGAAGCACTAAAGACTATTTCACTCAAGGTCACAGAAAGCTAACTGAAATACTGAAAGAAGTAAGTTAAGGATCAGCAAGAGAAAAATGCAAATGACTCGCTTTTTTTCACCTGTATAAAAGAGTTTCAGTCCTATTAACGGTTTCAGTACTAAGTGTTTCATAAGAAAGAAATCAGTAATTACATAGTGGCTTTCAATACTATGCCTCATTGCAGAGTTTGCTGCTCTTTCATAGTGACTTCCAGAAATTTTGGATTTTCCTTGATGCTTTCTCTTTCAGGTGAGACTGCTGCCTTTATGACCATTTGTCAGCAGAAGCACCTGTCCCGGGAGCTCCCAGGACACAGGCCACTGCAGCACATCACGATGAGAAGGAGCAGCAGAACTAATTTTTTGCCCAGCTAAGAAAAAAAAAAAGAATCCAGAGTTACAATAGCAAGGAAAACCTTTAACTGTTTATCAGCATACTAGTCAGATGTGCAGTTCCACTTTCACCAGGCAGCTGGTTGAGTTACCAGTGCTTTAGATCTCCTGAACAGACCAGAAAACCAACAAAGAGATTATGTTTCATTCCAGTTAGAGAGTGAGGAGGAACAGCCATTCCTGTTCCATGGAAAACAGCAGAGGAAGACAAGGGAGATACTGCAATTCTTCCATTGAAGAATAACTATCACACTCATTCCAGAGCACGTAGCACAACCTCACAGACCCTTGTTGCCTTTTCTGGTCATGAAACGCTGGTTAGTCCTTTACTGCATGTAGCACTGAAGCAGCTGACAAATCAGAATTAAATGAACCCAAAATACCATTTACCACGTATTTTTGCTCAGATCAGATATTTTTTTGAAGCTTAAAAGGGTCTGATGATATTAAAAATTCAGCGCTAGAAGCCTATTTATTTTCTAGGGCTTTACTGCTACACACAAAGCACAGACTGAAGAATTCTTCTATGTGTTTTGTTAAGATTTGTATCAGCACAGTTCAGAATTTCAATAACCAAACAGCTGTCTTAATTGCTTTCCCTTGCATAGTTATTTTTCCAGTACAATTTTGTAGGAGAGAATTACTCTGCTAGTTGAGAAAAGCAGCATGGCCAAGAACTTTTAAACAGCCAGTAAAATTTTCACACAAATGTGCATGACAAGCAAAAAAAACCCCAGCTCTAGATAGATAAAATGTCCCTCAAAGCAGTATGCACAAACACAGTTTCAATGCCCTGGGAAAAAGAATGTCTGGCTAGGATATGAGACAGAGGCTCCTTTCTCCCCTACATCAAAACTAAAAGACACCTCACTTACAAACATTTTAGTATCCAAGCTTCTTCTAGAAAGGAAAGGGGGGGGGGGGGAAAGAGATTTTGGCTCTTGAGTCTGCACATTTCTATGTTTTCACACACAGAATGTTGCATAAACTCAAAAAACCTCTCTTGGCCATATGTTTCTTCCAGCCACTCCTTGGAAACCATGTAAATGTCTCTAATAAACATCTTGCTTAAATGCACATAGCCGTAGGACAGACAAGTCATCAGGCTGATGACATTCCAAAGTCCCAGGCTAATAACTTATGCCATCACAGGTTCTTTCATGTTGATCCGGACAACAAGGTGGGAGAACAGAATGCTGTCTCTTTCTATACTACTTATTCCTTGAGAAAGTCAGACATGCCTATGCATTGGTAGTGTGAGCAGCAGCGCAACACACTGAAACTGGGAAGAAATTGGAAGTGGCTTGGGAATTGCTACTGCATTGGCTTTCTGACACATCAGACTTTAACAACGACATTCTTGGATCCTGTATTTGGTCTGGGAATCAGCAAAGTAATTTTCTTGATATTAGGCAGTGCCACGGGGACAGAAAGAAAAGAATAATAAAACCCCAACAGAGAGACATGGAAGTAGAAAAGTCCGCTTTGCACACTAAGTTCACCACTTTGTCATCTCCTTTTTGCACCTTGGATCTTTCAAGTTGAGAAAAGGAGCCAAAATTGCCTAAATTCACACAAGAAAAAAAAAAAAGCTATGGACAGACTAACCCCAGCAGCTAATAGCGCAAGCTAAGTGCCTGATCTTTGCAATCTGAGGTTATGCCATGTGAATGCCTCTCCTAGTGACTGCAAACTGTGACTGCCTTTACCTCCAAGTTTCGAGCCAGAATGACAAAATCCTTGAAAAACTAATAATGGATCATTAATCACCCCCTGAAATTATCTATTTCATATTTCAAATAGATACTTATCACCATTAACATCTGAAATCTTAAGCAGGTACATGATGACATTGAAGCCTCACCATTAGGATCTCTACACTTCTAAAATCAAATTACACCTTCTCTCTCAGATTAACACACAAAACTATGGGGAGTTAAGGTTCCTGAAAAAGTAGTTTATTTTCACTATAATGCCATGGCACAAACAGTGTCTATAGACAGAGATTTTATTACTGCCTTTTTCTTCATATAACCACCATCTGTCAATGGTCAGGATATCTGACAAAGACTGGCAGCAAAGGAATTATTCCATTTGGAAAAAAACCAGAACAAAACCGAAAAACCAAACACCAAAGGAGTGTAGGTTTTGGAGTTTCCCTGCACTCTGTTTAGGAATAGAATTGGAATTGCTTGAAAAGAAAAAGGGAAAGGGTAGAGAAAGTGAGAAATCTGGTACAATAAGAATCTAGTGATGAAGTTACTGGCATAACATGTTTGGGAGTGGATCTTGGGCGTCATGCATCTCAGGCAAGCGTGTTTATCACTAAATTCCACTCTCAGCCTTCATCCTATTGAAGCTCCTCTACCTTACACGCCCATGCTATTCATTTGCAAGAAAGATAAGGCAGTCAGAAACGGCCTACAGCCCTTCTGGCGCAGCTGCCTTCTCCCTTCCATCATGGAAAAGCCATTCTGGGCCCAAGGAACACTTAGTCTAGCAGTAAATTGAATCGTCTCCACGTAAAAAGAAGTGGAACTCTTTTTAGAGTAGCTCCACATTTGCTGTGGGTTCTGTCACTTTTCCTCCCAAGCCACAGTCAATACCATTGCCAGCAAAACTCAAGTCTTCTCTGAGGAATAACAGCAGCTCAACAGTATGAAGGTGTAGGCGGGGATCACTGTCATTTTGCCTGCTCTGTACTTGCTTATTACATAAGGACACATTTTGTTCTCTGTGCTGGCTATGAAACTCTCCACTAATACTCCAGTTACTGAAGACTTGAGTGCTCTCCTTCCCATGACATGTACTTTATGCAGCCCAGCAGCTGCCACACAGAGACACTACATCCAAAAAGCCACCCCATTAACTCAATAGCTGTGAAAAGGCTACAGACCTCATATCGAAGAATTTCTTTAGTCAAAACATACTGAAGTACCTTGCTTAGTGGCCTGGCAGGCAGATTTAACTAGACAACAGTTTAACACCCATTTTGAGAGGATAAAAAGGTAGCCCTGGCTTCCCCCTGCTAGTCTGACTACCTGCCAACAACTTCATCAATGTGTGACAGGTCAGCTGGTGGCACATACTCCACCACTGGAAATGCTCCCAGGGCAAGGCTCACAGGGTTGGCTGGATAACACCTCATTATCACAGCACAATGGACATACAGAAATGGAGAGGCAACTCCCATTGCACCTCCTCCAACCATGGAACAGATGGAACCTGAATTATCCACCTATTATTTATGCCATGTTGCTTCTTTTTGGGCAAGTATTATCATTACTATCAAGTACACATATAGCAATAATGCCCAAAGGCTCCCTCAAAACGAAACGGGCATTAAATTCTGTCAGCACTTCATTATAGCGTGACCTTACCTTCCATTCTGCATTCATAGCTGTCATCTGCATTTATTCTCCATAAGGAATGCCACAAAGGAGCAAGTTCAGCACCCATTACCATCCAATTCACACAAGAATTTCATGGTATGATTTCCATGAAATGGTAAGTTTTCCATAAAAACAAGGTCAGCCCAAATATGCTGGCATTAGTGCAAGAGAGTGAAGTCTTTGACCTGAGTTACAGAGGCAGCAAGATGTACCACCCAAATACGGTAGCTCTAATACTAATACAATTTAATTTTTTTCCCCAAGATTCCACAGCCTTCCCTACAAGTTAAGCAGACGAGTTAACAACTACAGCCCTTCAAGAAAAAAAAGGGTGCTCTTCACTGATCTCAAAAATCAGTAACTCTGAGGCCACCAGCTGCTGGCAACAGGATGACTAGGTTTATCCATAATCTCGCCCTGCCTGGTTTTATTAAATATTTAGTAAGGAGGACTTTAGCTGTAAATACCAATGAAAGGACTTAAGCATTCTGACACTTAAGTTCCTCTTTTTATTAAAGGGCAATCATCTTTAGTAAATTTATCTTTTGTCTTCTTTTTGTTTAACAACCCAACTGGCTTTCATCTTTACTCCTCCATTTCAGATCTCTGTCAGGTTTATAGCTAAAGGTAGGGCTGTAAGCACCCTAACACAAGGCGACTTGTCTTAAAGGATCAGGCTGGCACCCTGACAGTATAGGAGCACAACTATCTGACTTCTGAAAGCTTTTGACCATTGAAAGTACACAAAAAGCACAATCTGACTCCTTCAGCAGAATGAAGTTTGTTTTTCTCATTAAAGAAGTCATATTCTACCAATTTGTATAATTTTCTACCTGTCTACAGAAATACCTGTGAAGAACAAAGGGAAAAACTAATGAGAACACGGGCTCAGCAAAACTCAAGAAGAGAACACACATCCTTACATGCTCTCACAGAACTTCCTAAGAGTGCTGGGTTTTTCCTGGTTGCGTCTTTGTCGAAACCAACGTTGAATGCTGCGTACATCCCAGTCCAGCTGCTTGGAGAGGCCCTCCAGCCTCTTCTCATCTGGATGCTACAGAACAGAGAAGTGTAAAAATTAGTTTCCTGCCCAAATGCATTAATGCTTTAAATTTAGAACCACTATAATTGACTCTTGACTTCTTATCAAGGCTGCCTGACAGACACATGGATACACAGAAATATGTTCAAAGAAATCTCTACTGACAGATTCCCGTCAAAATACATTCACAATGACTGGTATTAATCTAGAAGAACAAATCCTGTGATATGACATGCAGGTCATTACTAGTAAGAAACTTAAAGGGAACAATGGGATTAAAACTTGTTTGAAACTTGGAAATGAAGGTAAGTAGGCATAAAATGCCATGCATCTCTTGAGCAGCTGGTCTAACACCCCTCTGCATGCTACACGCTATGCCTGTTCCATCCTCCTACATCAGGATCTTTGTCCTATCATCTGTTGCAGTAGTGAGGATGGTTTGACTGATACAGAAAGAAGATAAATCCCATGTTTGTGCATTTTAATGTTAAAAAAATGAGGTCATTAAACAAAGTGACAACTTCAAAAGGAAAATCACCTTGACAACAAAGAGAGAGAATTTTTGTTCTGTAAAATTAACTACACACAAATATTCTCCAAAGCAGAAAATGTGGAACTCTCATACCATCAACACAGCTGCAAACCAGTGCAGAGGTAAAGTAAGGCAAAAGAAAATAAGTCTGTTCTTAATTTTAAGAGCAGTACAAGCCACATCTTCAATCAATCAGCAATTCTACATGTACAGTACAGCATGAGTATTGCTTATATATTTCTCCCAATCACATTGCTTTTTAAAGAAACAGAAAAAGCTTTTGGACAATCTGTTTTCTGGAGCTTTAGTTTTATTTCTGCAGGCTAGTTACATAATTGAATGAGATACAAGAGCTCTCATGACAAAACTTTTTAAGTGCTACAAGATATAAAACAGCGAAACCTTTTTCAGGCTGAAGTTTTGTCTATCAGCCTCCACAAAAACACAAGAAAAAAGGGAAATGAGACAAGAGAAGGATAATGTATTTGCTATCCACCTCAAAGAAATTTCTTAGTCAACCAAAGCAGCCACTAGTTTATAATGGAAGGTTAAGAAAACCAATGTCTGTAACCTTAGAAAAATCAAATACTTGATGCAGCTCTTGGGAGTTTGACTAGAGAGAACTGTTGTATGTGATTCAAAAAAGGTAATTAAATTGGACAGTTTCTCTGAGAGTAGTTACCAGATTCTGCTGGAGCTCCTTTGGAGCTCTTTGCACTCACAGGTATTTCAGGCCCTCTGTCAGACTACCAGATTCTACAAGGAAATATTAAAAAAGTAGAAAAAAGAAAGAGACCGCAAAAACCCCACAACAAACAAAATCCAACCATTCAGCTGAGTCTGAGCGAGAGCATGTGCTGCAGCCTTCAGAAAGAAGGTATGTATGAGTCCCTCCCTGAAAACAGGACAAAAGCGACACCAAGTGCCATAGTGATCTCAGGACAGGACAGGACAGGACACACAAGCAAGTCAGATCCACAGAACATTTCACTATGTGACACTGAACCCAGTTTTGCCCTCTGAGTCTAATATTTTCTGTGGCATTTCCAGCTGCAGCCTGGAGCCAAGGTGGGACTGAAAAGCTCCTGCAGAAAAGTTTAGGATGCTTTAAAAAGTATGGGCAGAATGACAGAGAGGTTTAGTTGAGACGTCATATAGTGAGAGATGTGGAGATAGAGATGTAAGTTGTGGGTGAAAAACTTACACCAAAAAAAATGTGCAAGCTCTATTATTCAGTCAGTTTCTCCCACTTTTCTATCTCCTTCTCCTGTAGCTGGGATACCAGCAATGCACCAGTGCCCTGTACTCGGGCAGTTCCCCTAGAAAGAGTAGCTCTAAGTTTCATGGAAAATACAGCATCAATCTTACTGGCTCACAGTTAGCTCTTTTTTTTTTTTTTTTCCCCCAAAACCCTAAAGACTTTGTGGAAATTTCTAACAGAGAAGAAGCAAAAAAGAGTAAGTGGTCATATGACATCTACACAGTGTTTCTGTGACAACTTTTTGATTAAAAGCTTACAGGAGACATCACAAAGGGATGCACAACTGCTCAAGCTGGCATACTAATGGTGTCCCCAATATTTGCATTTCTGATTTTACGTGTAAAAATGCAGCACTGCATTCATCTATTAGCTTCGCTTTATTCAGACATAGTTTGTAGCGCAATATCCCACTTTATAAGGTAAATATTTTAGTCAGACACTCTACCTTTGTAATAGCTGTGAAAACTTTTTCCAGAATAGCATTAGGTTGAGCTTTCTGTGGTCCATTGGCTTGGACTTTAAGGCCTAAGGCACATGGTTTAGCAATGAACCTGTGAGAAACAGAAGAATGAGAAAACAGGTGAAATCCTTCAGTTATTTACTTCCTTACTGTTATCAATCAATGACGTGGTAAATGGGCAAACATTATAACCCTGCCAACAAAAACAGTACTTATCTTTCCAGCTCAAAGCAAGCTCATACAGGCAATTACATTGCAAAATAAGTAACATCACTTTGAAGGATGAAAGGAACTCCACAGAGCACATGAAACAGTGGATTTTCTTTCATATTGTGAAAAAAGAGATTAGAACAAAAGCATGAGAGGAATGCCTCCTAGAGAGGCACCCGCTAATGAAAAGAGCAGGGCAGCTTGCAGACATGAAGAACACATAATATTATCCTCCAAACAGAGCCTTTTTCGTAAATCACTTTCCAAAGTAGCTACTGCCTCAGAACTCCTTTTGCACAATGGAATTTCAAAATCCTGAAAGAGGCAAGCACTTAAGCTGCCCAGTCAACACAATTTTCTAAAAGCATAAAGTTGACATGGTGCAGAGCCACAGCAATGCTCTGCCTCCAAACTCTTCTGCTAAAATACAAAGCTGTCACAGATCCTAACAGCAATCCGTAAGTTCTCTGATACATTTTAGAGATGAATTGCATAGTTTACATTACATATACTCAAAGACCACCACTCTACTCGTTAAAAACTAAATTATTTGTAACTGCAAGCCCAATTCTAGAATTCCCATGGAAGCTACAAACTCTGAATAGGAATCATATTCACATATGAATACTGTGAACTTCTGCCATCTTTGAACTACGTAACTCTTGATTTCACTTAAAAGACTTCTGTTTCCTTAAACTTCATTTACCAACGAGGACCAAAACAACACTCGGTAGTTTAGTTCCACATTTATCCAGTTGAATGTCCACAAGATATTAAAAATCATTAAATTCTTATCCACAAACATGCTCCATTTCAAGCACTTCCTACTTTCTTTTCTCCTTTTGCTGCGTGAAGGAATGGGATAGCCATGATATAACTCCAACAGAAAGGCAGTTCCCTAAATGTGCTAATTTAGATGAAAAAAAATTAATTTGGTAAATTCAAAAGCAGAGAAAAAGTTCTGGTTACAAAAAATTCAACACAAAGCAATTCCAACGAGCTTCATGCTGAGCTGATCTTCATTTACATCTAAGCAAACCAGCTGGGTTTGCTTAAATGACATACCATGTTAATGAACACCATAGATAAATCCAGGACAAAGCACAGCTACACTGTTTGTTTTGATTTTAGAAGGAGAATTGTAATATTGATGTTATACTCATTAGCTGAAACAAAACACATTTTCTAAACACAAATGTGAGTTTTTCTTCCTTTGTTGTTTAGGTTTTTCTCATGCATGGGAGGAATGGGCACGTGACCCAAACCAGAGCTCGTCCACAAGGACAGCAAAGCAGTCCAGACATGTACAGGTTACACAGCTGCAAGACACGGGATGATCTTGGCCAGCCATGTCAGGGACAAAGGGACAGGAAAGCTTCAAACCCCTCACAAAGTGTCCTAGTAGGACACTTCAAGAGAAACAGAGCAGTTCTAACAGAAACATTCTATACACCTGCAATACTGAGTAGGTTTGACCAATAATTCAAGTGTGGATGAGCCAAGCCATGTCCATGTGATTACTTTTTATGGAACTTATAAAAATTAAGAGTTTTTTTTACTTTTCATATAAAACCATAACCAATTCAAGCTGTACTTTGCAATATAAAAACTTTTTTCAATGCTAAAATAGAATTTTCAAGTAGAATTTAATTAATAGGAGCCCAAATGCCTCACCAGGTATCATAAAAAGCATCATTAACATGATGGTTTTCTGTAATAACTTAAACTGATCCATAAGTAAACAAAACAGAATTAACGTTTGATACATGTACAAACTATGAGCAATTTGCCAAATCCTGCACTTCTTAAAAGCATTATTCATTTTTTCCATCTCTGCTAACACTGTGGTATTCAATTCCCTAAACAGTCTTACTGAAACCCATGGGACTATTTATCGCATAAGGTACTGCAATTAAGATGGAATATTGTGAAAGAGTAAGGAGAGCAGAATTGAGTACATTGCCAGCTTTTCTCTTTAAAACATGTAAATCTGAACAAACACCACACTAATATTGCTTTTTCAATGGATTCCAGTACAGCTGAATTGAAAGCTGCTATTCAATTACACAAAAATTAAAGGACAAGCATTTTTTGCTGAGTGCTGCCCCTCCTCTTCTGGATCTAGAAATGAAAGACCAACATAAAAAAGGGAATTAAACAGCTTCCTCATTCACAGTCTAAAGCCACATTTAAAAACAAAACCAAACCAAAAAGCCCACAGTCAGACAGTTCAGATAACGCGGGTTACTGCAGAGCATCAGAGTGGAAAGCACTCAGCCTTTGCAGCCCACAAACACCACACCGTGTGCCTGAAGACAAGCATTTCAGTGGCCTGCTCAAGGCAGGCACCGGTTGCCACTTTGGAATCCTGTCTTTCTCAGCTCAGTTACTTACAATAGCAACAGCAATGCCTCCTACTCCAGCCCAAACTCAGAGATCAGTTTTTTGCTACAAAAGGGTTAGGAAACCCTTTGCAAGATGATCCTCCACCTGCTCTAGGGCATAAAAAGAAGCATCATTTTCACCACAAGTACCATTTTGGGGTTCCCCAAGCAGGTGCAGCACTGCACAAGGGAGATGTCGATCCCAACTGACCAGTGCTGGGGATTCCCCACTGACCCATTCCCCAGTGCTGGGGAAAACAACACCCCAAACCCAACTGAATTAACTAGAAATGTTAGCCTTCGCAATGCTTGGAGATGTTCATTTGCACTTGCAAAGTCTGCATTCAATTTTTCTTTTTTTTTTTTTAAGTATCACATGAAGGATAA
>VXAY01000371.1:682726-714699 GCA_013399855.1 Oxyruncus cristatus | reverse complement strand
TTTTTTTTTTTTTTTTTCCCTTTTACTACAAATCCAACAGCCCTACTTGTACCATGTAATCTTTGCCCTGAATCTGGTCAGACATGGATATGTAACTCTTCAGTCATCTGGGGCACTGGAAATGTGCCTGTAGGACCCTTCTACAGCACACGAATGAAGTGTTTCCCTACCAGCAGGTCATCTGCCATTTCTGAGCTAACCAGAGTGGCTGCCCTTTAAGAAATTCATGTTTCCAGTTTCTCAGCAGTTCTGAAGACATTCAAACCACCACAGAGCCCAGAACAGGTAAATTACAGGGTTTTTTTAATCATCCTAGAAGGTCTGCAAGAAATAATAAGGCTTTCCAAACAGGGCCCAAAAACCAGAAAAACCAACCAACCAACCAAAAATTAAGCTAACAGGGCTAATGAATATTAGATTCATGTAATTAAAAACACTCCTTTTTTATGTATAGGGGAGATACAAAGAAAACACTCAGTAGCTTCTTCTAAACTGTCAATTTAAGAAATATCAGTCTTAAAATAATAGACAATGTTAGCTTGCAAGTGAAACATGTTAACCAATTATTTTATAAAAGGATAAGATTTTCCATTTAAGAACCTAAATCAAAACAAGGTTATTTGATGTAGAGGAAAAAAGGTGTTTTACACTTCTGCATTTAAAACTGGCATATCCAAAATAAATCACATCACGAGGGAAGGAGCTATAAGAGTCTTCCTAGGTCTTAAACCCAGAAATAACTGACAAAGTAAGTTTAGTGTTTTTTGTTTAAGGACTTCCCCTATTAGATTTTATAAGCTGCCCTGCCATTCAAATGCAACATGTTTTAAAAGCTGTTGTTATGTCAAGATTTCTGAAAGCTGTTAAATTATTAATTTAAAACTTTTAAATCACGTGCACTGAGACAAGTGACCTGTCTTTCTCCTTGAACTCAAAACCTCTCCTTAGGATTGCAAAGAACCAAATTCATTTTAGTTGGTGCCCTGCTACTGTAATTTCTTAGTTTTGCATCAGCCTTCTTGTTCCTCCTGAGTCTTGTGAAGGCAATGATTTTTTCTATCTAGGTGTAATATTTTAATAGCTAACAGGCTTTGTAAAATCTTCATCCCACAAATTAGTAAACTTTTTTTTCCTCTTGAATTATTTTAAGCACAGAAAGTTTCTTCCCTCACTTAAGCAACTTTATTTTGTGGCCAACTTCAATGAAAGCATACTCAGAAATTTTCATTAGTGCAAGTGAGAAAAGCTAAGCCAGTGCACATTTCACAATTATAAAAAAAATTTGTTAATCACAGCTGATTAACAAATTTTTGTTAATTTTTGTTAATCAACATTTTGCCTTTTGCCATTTGTTTTTATCAGAAGTAGGTCATATGATGGACCAACAGACATGACTAATGGCCTCTTATTACATACCATCCATTCCTTAACTAAAAATCTATTTTCTGAGAAGATAACTCAGCCTGGCACAAAGGATATGAACAAAATCACCCTGGGGACTGCTCCTACATGATTTATGCTAACAGATAAAAAACGTCATGAAGCAAACAGGCAGGACCTTGGCTACAAAGTCCCCTTGTACACTGAGAATATACAGTTTTGCTTTAGCCTTTCATGTACTCAAAAATATTTGAGTTAATTGCTTGTCAGGGCACGATGAGAGCTTGAGTGTCCTCTTCTTGTGCTGAGGATGCATCTACATGAAGAAATACGAGAAAACTGCAGTGAATGTGAAAGTGTGCAGCACATCTCTGAATCACCCCAAGTCCAACTAGATGATCTCCAGAGGTCCCTTCCAATGCCAACCGTTCTGTGATAACAAACTCTAATTAAGTGCTATGCTCTGATTACATACATACAGCATCCCTGCGAACCTGGGAAAAACTCTCACTCAGACACTGCCATAGTTCAAGTGGTGCTTGCATAAAGGCCTGCTTATATTGCTAACACCAGCCAACTGTGAGCTCCGTTAGAAAAAAAAAACAACAAGCAAGCCATTCCTGCCATATCCATAAAATCTCATAGTTCCCTATCAGTATATTTACAAATACCAGGGAAGGCAGTTAAACCAGCAAAAATTTGTCTCTGTGTAAGGAGGTACGCAAATCTGTTTTGGAGTCTGGCTCCTTTTTTGAAAGAGTGATGCAGAGCAAATTTTCCCAGCTCATCTACTTTATGCTCACTAAACACAGAGTGTTCTAGGGATTTTTGATTACAGTTGTCTAACTTGTTGGACACTGCTTGCTGGTTTTAAACAGAAACAAGCTAAACTTGCTCTAACTACAAGGACGAGTAAAAGCAGAAGAGGCTTGTTTCTGAGCAGATCCTCAACAGATTAACTGCCACAACACACAAAAACAGTTACTGGATTTGTTTTGTTATTTTGGTATAGTTGACCTACTTAACTCAGAAGTTACTTGCATTAGTAGCAATTAAAAACAAACAAACAAACAACAAAACAACAGAAAAATCTTTATAGTCCTAGGATAAATTAAGTAGATAAGTAGGGTTGACACTTCAGTATACCTATACCAGCACTGTTTTTGGCTTTTTGGCTTAATATTTCCCAATACCTTATACTACAGAAGACCTAACAACATCTGAAGCACAGGCAGGCATCTTAATGCAGTTAATCTCATCCAGTAGCTGAAATTCGCTGGGTGTGCTGGGAAATGGGTCACAACTCCATTTTCCCTCATGAAATGTTTTCAGAGGTAAGAACCTCTCCCAGCACATGACTTGGTACATCAGCAAGAGCCTTCTCCTACTGAGCATCCCAAGTGCTGTCTCAGAGGGAAGTGTGCAGGAGGGCAGAGCCAACCCTTTCAGGGGGACCTATTCCCATCCCTCCTGAAACGACTTCAGAAAAGCAACTTATGCATCTGCCTTTCATCTGAGAGGTTCAATGCTTTTCCTTCTCTTGTCATAGAGATGCATTAGCTGTTACTTCAACACCATCATTATCCCATATCTCACATCAAATTATACAATCTAAGCACTATATGGTGCAATCCACATGTTTTTAAAAAAACAAAAGCTAAGCAGCTTGCAGGAGAATTTAGCTTACTGAATTAGTGAGGTTTTTGTCTTTGTTTGGCTCAAATTATTACAAAGCATTCATACACACTAGAGAGGGAAAAAAGGTTGCTGGAAAATCCGTACTTTGGAGTTGGTTTTTTTTTTTCCTAAGGTTTTGAAAGCTTTTTGTTAATGTTTCAACCCAAGAGACCTTTTGACGAAGGAAATGTCTTTGACCTCAGCATTTTTACAAAGTATTCCAAGTTTCATTAAAAGGCTTAAAAAAACAACCGCAAAACATACCAACCAACAAAAAACCCCCTTCTATCACCAATATCCTGCTACTTAAACACAGAGATGGAAAGCTATTTGAAATCTTTCCTAACAAAGGGCATCCCTCCTAACAAAATTCAAATTACACGTCAAGTTGGCAGTAGGAAATGCATCTATTACAATAAATACTTGGACCTCACCGAGCAGGGCTGGCAGAAGCCTGCATTGCCATTGAGGGCTATTGGAACTAATGGTCAGGACTGAGAAACGGCTCATCTATAATAAGAAAGCACAATCCAATACCTTACTGAGTGCAGGTGTTTGTAGGATCTAGCGTGGGCAGAGTCCTGGAAGCCAGTGGTGGCAGAAGGCAATATATCCCTGTGCATGGGCTCTATCAGGTTTGCTCCACTGGCCAAATGGAACACCTGCCAAGGACTGCCACAGCCCCTGCAATGCTACTGCACCACTCCCATTTCAGCCTCTTGAGAGAAATGAGTCTTTCCTTTAATATATCAAAGATGGACACAAAAGGCAGGCTAAAGAAGAGCACTACACCTGCAACACTTGATGCAATTGGAGTACTAACACATAAAGTATTAGCTGTATAAAATCACTCCAGCTCTGCTTGCAAGAGCAATACTTCACCTTCAAAAAGGGTTTTGTAATTTTTCAGCAGGTAAACAAAGTGCCCGATAAATTCAGCATATTGTCCTAGCAAAACAGCATCAACTGTTTTTTTCATACTTCGGATGCCATGCAAGTGAAAAATGATCAGGTTAGAGAAGAAAATTCTGTCACAGTAATCTGCTTCAGGGCAATAAGGGACATAAGGGCTTCCACCTAGGAGTACTTTCACATAATAGCAAGTTTCACTTCACCCAACAATCAGTGAAAGGTACCTGTGGAAAAAAAAGGATTTAGCAGCTGTATTTCAGCATGAAGACTTACTGGTAATGCAGTGCTAACACACATAGCTTTAAGTAAATAAAATAAATTATCCTTATCACTCAACAGCACTATTACAAAATGCTTTGTCCTACCGACTCACTCTTCAGGAGCACAACTGACATGACTGAAACATACCTTTCAATTACTGTAAAATTGTTTTATTTTTGCAGTTGGATTTCTCATATTTATGTTGTCCTGCCCTTTTTTTTTTTTACCTGAACATACATGTCTAAAAGACACATCTCCTCCTTGTTCAAAGTTAAAAACACGCCCCTTTTCTGGAAATACTGCTCCAATAACAAAAACCATGACCAGTAACATCTATTTGGCTTAAGCTACTTTTGCATACCTGCTAGCTGCCATCTCAAACTGCAAGCCACACCCTACTGATCACGGCCCCAATTCCAGACCCTGTTCACACATACTACTAAACCTTTTTGCCTCACTGAGTAGGAAAGCCGATTTAATCCTTTCTCCAGGTTAGTTCACAGCAGGACCGACTGGTGCAGAGGGTGTTCAGTCACTAATATGGGACTACCCCAGTGCAGCCTCTACCAGCAGTGCTCCAGTTGGTTTTCCAGTTAGTATGTTACTATGAAAATGGGTCACAAACAAATATGGAAGTAATTTGTTAAAATATATGTATGCATAAAGTTATAAGCATTTCAGTTTCTCATGAAACTACGTAAGACTGAAGAGCTGAAATGGGGAGGAACTACATGCTCCAGAATAGCAACAAGCACTGCACAAATGTAGACAAAGGTCACAAAAAAATATTTTTGCAGCCAGCTGTCTAATGCTTTCTTTCTTTGTAATGTCTAAAAATAAAGAGTTTAGTCACTCTGTAACTTTCCAAGCACAGATCAGACAGAGGGAGAAGGAATGGAAGGCGACATACACTCTAGTCCCCCCCACCTCACACATGGTGCCTTCTCTCAGCTGCCCTCCACCAGCCTCACCAGGGCTGTAGAAGGTTTGGATGATACAATGCTGGAGGTTATCACTCACACCCTTTTTGCACACAGTAAAATCAGGGCACACAAGTCAGGGTCAATGGTAAAATTCAGGTCTCCAAAATGAGAGACCTGAATGACCTCCAACCACTGCTAAAGGTCAGTGAAGATAAAAATATTCTCCCAACTTCTATAAAGTTGTGGCTTAGGGACTTTCTAGACCAAAAAAGGCATCTTTCCACATAGCAGTCCCCAAAGAGCTGACCCTCTCTCCCCAAGCTGCATTAGTAGCTCATTGAGCCCGTGAAAACTTTCCACAGGCTATGGAAGAGCTCCCCAAGAGCTCACATTCAGACAGTGTGAAGACAACAATGTCCCTTTGCTTTGAACTCATCGCCGTCAAGTTTCAGTTCTGCTTTATTTCTTGCACTGGGTAAGAATGAACAGTCAAACCCAAAGCATCTTTTCTGTGCCACTCCTGACACTATAGATTTGTCTCCTACTCCCCTCTGCACCCTTCTAAAATACAGAGCTGGTATGTCCCTTCATTTCAGCAAGCCTGGGACAACTAAAACAAAGAGCCAACCACAAAACATCTACATATGAAACGACACATGGTTCAAATGGGAGTAGATGCTGGACATAGAAAAGGGCAGAAAGACAGCACAGAAAGAAATGAAAGACTGACAATTTAATTTTTAAATGACAGTAGGTTACCTAAAACAATGACACTGTTCTAACCCCCCAGGCCCTGCAGCATTATTTTATCTATTACTCTGGTCACATCTTAAATATGTGAGTAAAAAAATCATTTGAGAATTGTGAGGAATACCTGTGTCTACATTAAAGCTGCAGCCAAGGCATGCCATCCACTGGCCTCATGGCATATACACACTTTCAGTGCAGTTCTCCTTCATCCACCAAGGCAGATTCCAAGGTGCAAACGAAACTGCAGTTATCTGCCACTTGGGCACAACCCAAAAGTTGCTAAGTGGCTCATAGCAATAGTCTAAAGAAGCAAAATTCTCAGCAATCAGTTTGATAAATAACATAGCTCTGCTCATTAGAAAGTCTTTTCTACTCTCGAGGTTTCTCCGTGGTAGTTCTTGGCCTGGTCATTACACGATAACTCATCTCATCAATGTCATCTTAAATTCTAATTTATCTTCCTACCCTTGATCTACAGAGGGCCAAAAAATTAAGGATGTAGTTAAAAACCCCTAGTGATTAATTTAACAGCATATAGTCCATCTGATATTATCACTAGAGACTGTAGCAAGTCACAGAACAGAACTGGAAGAGTTCAGCAATGCCTTCCTGGAAAATATCCTGGAAAATATCCTGGAAAATATATTAATAGGTGTTTGAAATGTTGAGAAACTGAATTGTTCAACTAGAATAGGAACTCATTAAGTTACATCAGGTTAGAATGAATTTTTTGAAAGCAGAGAAGATAGATGATGCTTTGTATTCAATGGAACATCAAAAAAAATAAGTTTTTAAAATGTTTCAGGGGCACAAGGATCCTACCCCGATGCCTTGCTCCATGGATTCTGCAACCAGTCCCTGAGCATGGGCAGGTGCTGCAAGAAAGGTAAAGCTCAAACGTCTGTCTGTCTGTTACAAGTGAGAATTTGCATTTGAGCAAATAACGCAGCCTGCCCACATGATTTGCAGGCATGGTCTGCTCCTGAACATTGTCATCACACTACCTGGGCACGGCACAAACTTCAGGTCTTGAAAGAAGAACACACACCACAAAGTATTTAAATATTTGTAAGCTTTCTCTTTGTCCTGTTGTGAGTCTGGCTTCTCTACTGCTGATGGGTTGTCATGGCATACAGCAGATAGAATTTCAGTATATGCCTCACTCTTATGGACAAACCTGTACCTCTGGTGCAAATTCTATTTCTCCCTATATCAGGAGGTAGGACATGTTTCAGGAACTTTCCTGCTCTGAGTAGAATGCTCACACTAAATCTTTATTCTAGTGCAAACTGTTCCCTTTGAAGAGGGAATAGGTCATGGATACCTCACTGAAGGATGGTTGTAGTTCTGCAAGTACTTGAAATAGAGATGGTTGGTCTGACTTGGAAGATTAAACTTTCATTTCAAGAGCTAGGCCACAAAATCATCAAATGTTTTGCAGAAACTTCATGAGGAACCAATTTTCATTCTGGCTGGCAGGAAATAGCCACAAAAGATGATCACAATGGTATTCATTAACTGTATTTTTTATATGTATATGAGCACATGCATATACGAACACTGAAACACGCATATCTATATAAAGTGTATGTAATGGCACATGTATTTATATATTGTGTATGTGTATATGTAATATAAGTGTGTATATACAATCAAACTTCAGCATAGCATTTGACTACTCAACTACAAGAATTAGAGCCTTATTTCTCTCCAGGCACTTCACACAAACTCAGAACAAAACCCAGTTCCTAACTGGCACAAAAATCTAGTTCTTCAGTTTATTTCTAATTAGATTCCAATACAAAAAGATAAAAGATACATGCAGACATTCAGGAAAACTATGTCTGAAAAAGAATGCAGCCAAACTGCACAATAAATTATTCTCCTTACTTTATCCTTAAATTGTTATTACTTAAGAAAATAAGGACTGCTTTCAGCCAGGATGACTGAGGCTGACCTGAGCCGTTCCCACCTGCTCAGGCACAGCACCCTGAGCAGGGGCAGCCACTCAAAGCACACTTATCCCACCCTGCCCCTTTTACTGTAGTAGCAGATTAGGGCTTCAAGAAACTGGAGACTATCACTGCCCACCACCCTGGAAAAGCATGGAGGTTTCAGCTGGATCAGTGACTTGATCCGATTCACTCCATCAACATGGCATCACTAAACAGACATTAGCAAACCTGAGTGTGAACTCTCTAGAGGCTCAAGCCATCACAGGACCATATTCAGATTCTGCTTTAGAAATGCATTTCTTAAAATGTATTCTCTTCAGAGAAAAGGTATTAAAAAAGCATATTAGAATACATGCAATTCACAATATTTATTATCAATTAGTTTTTCCAAAAGAAGTGCTTCAGCAAAAGATTTATAAAATTACCTATACAAATGCTCACACCTGAAACCTCAAAAACCAGCTCAGATGGACCCCTTTTGAGAAGTAGTTTCTACCTACATTGTATGACTTTGAAATACCATATGGACTGATTAAAACATTCAATGAAGACAAAAAGCAACTAGTTCTCACTGTCTCCCAAGTTTTTCTGTACATTTTTCACCCTCACCTTTCTATTCTACTGCTGAATTTTCTTAATGCTTTCTTGTTTGATTGCCATCTCAGCAGGGCACTGTTTTGGGAAGGCAGAGAAACAATCTGAAAGGCAGCTGCAGCTCTGAATGCAAAAGCACAGAGCACCCAGCCCACTAGACAAGCTTAGTGACCCTCTGTGCATCCCACCATCTATTGGGAGCTGGGGAAACTGGTGCCTACCAGAGTGCAGGATACACTATACTGCAGTGTTTGAAATGCAGAGCCATATGTTTTCTGCCTTCTGCACTGAGGCTGTCCCAAAGCAAAATCTGCCATCGCAGGCAAACAATGAGTCTTGCACACAAAAAGCCCATAACACAGCTGACAGGCATCTCATTGTACTCCTAACGCGCGATAAACAATTACTGATCGGACAAAACAGTGCAAGAACAAATCCTATTAACAAATAATAGGATTTGTTAGAGGATCACCCAAACGTCACTTTGGAAACGACTTCCTGGGCTGCTGCAGCCAGAAACCTCAGACAGGGAAGGGAGCCATGCAGCAGGATGCGCTGGTGAGCTGCACACACAGCCACCAGCCAGCCACAGGAGCTCACCACGGCGGAACAACGCTGGCCCACCAGTTTTGACAGCATTTGAAAATGCTGCAGCATGTGTCAAAAAAAAGAAAAGAAGTCATTTCATATCTTGGGTATTTGTGAATGGTTTACACATTGGATCCATAAGCGAGTGTTATTTTGTACATCAAAACACAGAAGAAACTTTTGCAATCCTACTTTCTTTTAGCTCATTACAAGATTTTTGTCAGCAACTTGCACACTACAACTTCAAATGGTCTCATAAAGGACACCTAACTAAAACATGGTTCCCTAATAGTATTGGTATATAACTGCCCACCTCTACCATCAGAAGGTGTAAAACAAACTACTTGTAAGATAATAGTTACGTAGAACTTTAAAGTGGCAAGTATTTGTTACTCTTCATGTTTCTGTTTGGCATGTCATATGCCTTTTCATCTCCTTTGGATCATTAGAATTGTCTTGCCTTATTTATTCATTTTGAAACACACCATAGCACATGCTGCTTGGGATAAAAATCAAAACTGGGAACCCATATGACTTATAATCGTATCATTATAGAAGATTTTTTACACAATTTTAGATCATCAGTTTTATTTTTTAAATGGCAACAAACATCATTCCTAAGATTAGTCAGGAAGTAATTCTTGTTTAAGAGAATAACTAAAAAGTTAAAAGGAAAAATATTTAGCCTTTAAAACAAGCTGTGACCAGGCAATGTCGGGGTGCAGCTTGAGCAAAGCAGCAATATACATACTCGTGAAGGCACAGGCTAAGCTAGGCCAAGCACCAAAACCCACCCAGCAGAACTTAAGACACAAACACACTGCCTTATTGAGGATCAACTCTTCCATAGATTTTCAGTGCGTGTCCCATTGCTCTGGGTAAACTGAGCATTCTGATATGCATGGACAATTATGAGGCAGCCCGGCCAAAAAAGCACAAATTCTGTTTAGAATGTTGTCTAGTATGTTTGTCTGACAACTCAAATACAAGCAGCAGCCAGTCTCTCACCCAGCTGAGTTATAGATTAGCCATGTGTAATATTGCTGCACTTGAACTGTGGAGGGCTGTGTGCTTGGCAAGAGCACAAAGAAAGGAGGAGGTGGAACAGAGAGGGGAAACACCTAGGTAGGAATCACTGCAGGATTCGTTTTGAAGCCTTACCCACACACTCTGCTTGCCCAGGCAAACCCAAGTGTTATAAACTTATAGGCCACCATATACCCCTGGCCAGTGTGCTGCCAAGATCCTCACGCTTCCCTGTTGCACACACTCCAAGACATTCAGCATGCACATCAATTAAGTGTCTGCATGGTGTCTGAACTGCAGCAAGGCTTTGTGAGCACTGAGAGCACGTGGTAATTATCAACTTCACAGCGAATCATAGATCAAACTGCCTTCCCTTGAGAACAAATTAGACACGACATCTATATCCAGGATACATGACAAAGTATCACAGCCCAAGACCATAGCTCATTTGGAGTGGGACGGGAAATGTCAGGACAGCAGATAAAATGCCTCAGAAGGATACTCAGAGCAGCTCCTGAGAGCAGGCACCTCCTTTCAGCTCCTGGGCTGACAGACACTTCCTTGACATGCACATCAGTCATTGTCCCCTGGAGAAATGCTACTGACAAAGCCTGGCTCCCAAAGAGCATGACTGCTGATTTCACCAACAGGTAGAAACACAAAGAAAAGCAAAAAGTCTTCAGAATACCCTGGACTATAGCATAATCCCATATTTTACTTCATAGTAGGAAACGGTGATGAATTTATCCCACTGCAAGATCAGCTTTTACCTACAGGGATATTTTCCCAGCTTCAGAGAGAAGCACTTGGGAAACCAAACATGGGGGGAAGAAGGAAGGCTGGTGAATGGTGTTACACCAAAGTCACAGTAGCATGCATCCATTTCCAAGCCTAATACAGGGGAATATTGTTGGGCTGACATGTACAGGCCAGCTAAGGAGAGAGAAAATCTCTGAGGAGTTCCCAAAAAACCCACAGAACCTCCTCTGGTCCAAGCATCACCTTAGTTTTTCTTTTTCTCCATTACTGAGGTCCCCTCCTTGCCAGCTGAGAGCTGGAACTCTTTCCCTCTTCAAGAGCCTCTCCAGCTGGCAAGAAGCAACACTGGAGCCACAACCGGTGCCATAAGAGAGGAGAGATCACATGCAAAGAGTGAGAAACAGCAAAGCAGCATGAAGCTATACTCCAGGGCCACTGCCTATAGCAGAATGAAAGAGAGCCTCAGGCCAGAGAGGGTAAGAAGCCAGGCAAGCCAACCAGCAAGGATGGGTTTACACAATCTCCTGAGGCAGGTTCAGTTGTATCTCAGAGCAGCTCCAGGAACAGAAGTCAGTTTCCTGGCTTTCAGTTGGGTATGGTTTTTCTGTAGCAGACACAAGTAGTTCAAGAACAAAACTAGTTATTGCACAATGCAGAACAGGTAAAAAAATCCTTTGTCATTTAGTTAAGAAATGGCTGTAGAAGGAAACCTCTCTGTGATCAAAACTAAGACAAGCATTATACATAAACCTATTCAGCAGCTGAATATCCTCCCTCAAATGTCTGTTGTAATGTTTATTTAGAGCATCTGGAGGATCAAAGTCCTGGTTGACAGCCTGTCATGAATCCCCATGCTGTTACAGTATTTAGTACTAATCCCTGGTGCTTCACTGCTAAGAAAAATATACAAACAAGTAAATCAAGCAAAGGCCAGGACCACTTGCTATAAATAGATATAAGAAGGCAAAATGATTAATTCAGAGTTGTTATCAAAAACTTTTTTAAAAAAAGTCTTTCAGCCTCGGTTTGTATGCAAAGCAGTACCCATAACTCCCACATAAAGTAAGGAGTGAGTGTATTTCACATACTTGTGAAATACAGTGAATTCACATATTTCACTGCAGGCAGGACAAAAAACCAAGCATGTAATGTCACGCAGCTATCAAGTAAGACACAAAGGAGAACGATTGAGTGGCAGGGCAGAAGGCAGCAAACCCGACAGCAATGTACCAGATGTAGGTGCCTCTCCCTCCTTCCTCACAACACATGCACATTTTCATGACACTACACAATAATGACAAAATTTTACATTTAGCACATCAACTTTGAACATTCAAAACCAATGCAGCTGTTCACACAGAGAACAAAAGTAAAAAAAAATAAAAGCTCTTCTAAAGGAGCAAATTTATAACTGAGTCTGTCTGCACAGCCACGCAGAATGAAAAAACTAGGTCAAATCTTGTGCTAGTCAACCTCACTGCTGTTCCTGCCCAGCCCTCCTCCCCTTTAGCTTTCAGTAGTTATTGAAGGAATCAATTAACAAGAATCAATTACAGACCTGTCATGCAGGTCTCGAATTACTTCTGCCTGGTACATAGCAGGGAAGTCATCTATGCAACTACAGATGAAAGGGGGAAAAATTATTATGGTCTTTCCAATTCACAAATCCTAATCCTAGAGCGAAGGTCCATTAGCAACTAAATAAATAATGCATGTCAAAATATAAAAGTAGAGGGAGAGGGGAAAGAGGCAGACAAGGATAGGCTAGCAAGAGGTAAAAATAGAGGAATTGCTGTGCTTTCACTTTTGCTGTGCTTGCAGCAAAACCACGATAGCATCTGCTGCTTTTAATGACATCTTGCTAGAGGATTTTGTACAGCCTCATGGTGAACAGTTTTAGAAATCTCATAAATATCTCCATTTTGACTCCATGTTTCCGAAGAGAAACTGTAATACTAGGTTTTATATCTACGTCACCTTCTGTATATTTAAACTATTCTCTTTCAGGAAAAAAGGACTCACACACCGTGATTCATATATTCACTGTCACAAAGGCATTACGAAGTTTTTTAAATCTTCACAAAATATAGGGACCGACTCAGTCCAATTTCAGCTTACTCATTCATTCCTCTCCTTCTGTTGCAGAGACAGAAGACGCTCCATTTCATCATTAAAATAAAATAAAAAAAGGATATGTCATTCTGTATCAGCCAAATACTAAAATCACCCTTGAACCCTATTTCCACCACATGCAATACGCTGCCTGATAAGTTACTGCAAGAAGAAAAAGAATCAACTGCCTGACTTACTGCAGTGATGGCCAACCTAACTGGTTTGGCAACCCACATACCACAGCCTCATATGGTTAAGTGCCACCTGCTGACAGCTGATGGCTGGGGGAACACTGGCCTCCCACACAGGCGGTGGGGGAACCAGTTCCAATTCTTACTGCCAAGTGCCTCCTCTAACGATGTGTGACAGCGGCCTTGGACACTGCTGGTGTTGTTGCCTTCCCCGCGAGGACTGGGACACTCTGCTTAGGAGCAGCCAAGGAACCTCAGTGGTGGGAAAGCAGAGGGGAGGGTGCTGCTGTTAGGCAGAAATGCCTCATTCATTTGGTTTGATGGAAAATAAAGATCCTTGTGGATCTGGCTGGCAAAATTCACAACCAGTCTTTAGCCATTAAATTCAAATTAATGGAAATCATCATAATTTGTCTTTCCACACAGGTGCTAAGCAAAGTTTCTATTATGGTATTAACGCCTTTTTGTCTCACCAGTAAACCCAGGACTCCTACAGACCACCCAGAAAAGCCATTTGGAGCACAGTATACAGCTGAGCAGCAGACTACACAGAATGCATCCTAAATTCAAGAATGTGCACAGGGAGCCTTTGTCTTTGATGTTTCTTTACTTTTACCCTTCCTGCCTTTGGCTGAATTCCTTTGAAGCCAAGGCTATGCTACACATAACTCATCTAAATCAGCCCCATCTGGCCTTTGTTTTTGAGCTGTATCTTATCTATAGCAGTTACAGTTGAACTTTCATTGTCTTGAATAGTTTTTCACCCTTAACTCAGAAAGCCATAAACAATTATAGCCTCAGTACCTTAGATAAACAGCTAAGGAATTCCTGAGGAAAATGTTTGGGTTTTCTTTTTGGCTGGTTGGTTTATGTTTGTTTTATTAGGCTTTTTGACAGTGACACATTTAGAGAAGGGAGGCATCTTGGACCTGAACCCAGGAAGACATTTGGAATTTGAACCCTCTGCTGAATGTCTACTGGATCAGAAAGTAAGCATAGAAACGGCAGTGATGAGATCCTTGAGGTAGATATGAGGAGCTGACAACCAAAGAAGGAAAAACAAGCATTTCTGAGAAAATTGCCGAAATAGAAACATCCTGGAACCAGTGCATGTCAGGTAGCAACATCCAGTATACTTTGACTCACTTGGTTTTGAAGCCTGTACCTTAATGCTCAATATTTCGTCTTGAGCTATGCTCATGCATGATGGTCTAACACAGATCTTTTGCTTTTAGAAAAATGTGAAGCTCTTTTTATAACAATTCCTTTAACAGTGGTAAGATAATATGTCTGTATTTACCTAAATGATATTTCCTTTATTTATCTTTTGGTTTTATATACCGATCCAGAATGAGAAACACAGTCTGAGATTCAAAAGGGTATTTTTTTCACCATCCTATTCCATACATACACTGTACAATAATCTGAGAAGCTTCATTTGCAGAAGTATAGTTTTTTGTTCCAAATTCAGTCAAAACTCGTTCTTTAAAGATGTCTAGCAGGTCAGCATTGTCAACAGTTCAACAGGTTTGCTTTCTATACGAAACAAACCTTATTTTTACTTCTAAAATGCCAGCTGAAATTACAGCGTACTCAAAAATCAAGCTGGAAATTACTTTTTCCTTCACTTATTTAAACTAATGTTTTATGCAATTTAACAAAAGCTCTCAGGAACATTCAAACTGTATGGAGTAAAGGAAGTGAATTTTTTCAATTTTTAAATTCCTTCTATAAGATCATTAACATATTTTGTGACTGACAGTCACAAACACAAACTTAACAGATCTCCCTTATGAAATAGGTGTTTCTCAATAAGGAAATAAGAGTGTGCGGATTTTTTCCCTAAGCCTCAGGTATTGGGGAAACATCTATGAGTCTTTCAGAGAACAGCTCTTGTCTTTTATTGGGTCCTCGCCATAACAAATGTCTGCTAAGTCTATAAATTAATTGCTGAAAACATCTTGTGCTTCTAGATGATCCAGGCAATCATAACTGTTCTGGGTTACTAGAGAATATTACCATTTTTCTCTCACACATAGGCACATGTTCCTCCCTGCCCTTACAGTACAGCATAAAGCAAGAACAATTATTTGGCATTATTCTTAAGGTCATAAAAGAAATCTTTAGTGCTAATCAAGTCATCACAGCAACACACTAAGTTTTCCTAGATGATTTAAGCAGTACTTTTGCACTGTGACAGCCTAAGGATATGAAGGATGCCTTGCCTAGCTGCTTGAAAATGTTCTCTGTATTAAAATCAAGAATTCTTTCATCCGTCTTGGTTTGACAACAGCAGAGTTTGTCAGGCAGTTGCAATGGGCAAAGAGAAGTCCACTTTAGAGAGCTCTTTGCATGCAACAGTATTTCTCTTACTTCTCCACAAACGGCCCTCGGACTCGAATTTCACCTAGTTGCTCCATCCTCAAGACCTCCCATTCTTCCTGACTATATTAGGTTTGTTGCCTCAGCTGCAACTCCTCTGTTCTTGGAGCTCTCAGCTCAGCAATCAGAAATTGGCTCATTTTTAATGCTATTTGTAACTTCTACAGATGGAAACCACCTACCCTAAAATCTCCTGTATTTCCTTTCGCTTTCCTTTCAGACCAGTTCCTGGTCTCACTGACCACCCAGGACTCTGGTGAATGACAAGGATCAAATCTATCACAAAGATCTGCCAGAAGTAACAGCACCTACATTTTCCAACCAAACCTAGAAGGTTATTATTGACTTAACTTGGAAAGAGAAGCAAAGGTGCTGTAGATCCTTAATGACAGATTTCTAGATGTCATCAGCAGAGATAAACAGATAACAATCCATAATCATTTTGGGTCACATAAGCCAGCTGGTATCTTTATTATCTCTTATTTGCCATTTGTCTTCATTAAAGATTCTGCAATAAAGGGGGGGTGGTGGCTGGATATGCTACACCCTTCCATGGGGCACAGGATTGCAATGATACAAACACTATGGCTTTCTACTGCCTAGTTAAAAACAAAGAGGTAAAATTTTAAGTCTTCTTAAAAATTTTCAGATCTGTCTATGCACAACTTGAGGAAGACAAAGCACACATACATCAAGCCTCTTCCTTTCCTAGGATACAGGTATTCTCATATACCTTTGAATTTAGAAGTGTATCTGAAGGGAATAGTTGCAAAGGCACATTGTTTGTGGTAAGCACAAACAAATGGGCATGCCTGGTGACACCACATTCCTCCCCACTCCACGCATTTATGTCACGGTCATGTTTTCCCCCCACACACTGCATCTTTAGCCTCACTCCCCTCTCCCACGGTCCAGAAGACACCTGTGTGCTCCTTCCAATTCTACTTTTCTACTCCATTCCCACCTCTGGTCCTCATCCTCTCCATTAACGATTTTTACCTAGCAAGTACGGGAAGAATTTCAGGAGTAATTAATTCCCTAAACTTTAAATTCCAAGTATGCAACAGAAGTGTCAGGATATTGAAGAGCAGCAGATTGTCACACCACAAGTCATGTGGTTGCTGCACTGCATCTCCACAAAAATTATCGACATTACTCACACTCATGAGGGGGTTGACTTGTCGTGATCTGTCATCTGAGATGCAAATATTTATTGATGGCACAGAAGTATTCCAACTTCTGTTTTTATTACTCATTATTTTAACACACTTAAGAGGCCTTGGAATGGCAAAATCACTCAGCCTGTTCTGCAGTAGGACCAAAAGAGCTTATGTTTTATCACTATTTCGTTTATGCCATAAATAATCCAGCTGCAGGACTAAGATCTAAACCTAAAACTATAAAGAGATGAAGCACACTCCATTAGAGTACTATCATCATAAATAAAACCAAAGAGTAAGAAGTCCTTCATTAAAATTACACCAATTACAGGAGAATAACTTTGTAAATACTTTTTATACTGTGTGTCCTAAATACCATTCCGGCGCCCAAAAGCATTATTAAAACATAAATTTTTAAGGCACTCCAAAATTGATTTCTTTTTAGCCAAATAAAAAGGTCACGTCCATTTGATATAGAGCACTGTCACACACAGCAGCCCTCCTCTACTCATAGATCTTCATGCCAAGTATTGTACCACGCTTATGTAGAAAAGCGTCGGTATTTACTTCTGCCAGTTTTTCATCTTTACACAGCCTTATTACACAGCCAGCTACACAGTCATCATATTATTACTCAGACCTTCCCCAGCTGTTCGTATGCATTGAGTCCCTTTTCCAGACCTGCATCTGAACACACCCTTTTAGAACAGGCAAATATTATATTATCATTATCACCACTACTATTATTATTGTTGTTGTTATTGTCATTATTATTATGCTTTCAATACCATTTTAGAGGTAAGAAACGAGGAAGTAAAAACCCCAACTGTGTATAACTCTTCTAGGCACACTGTAAATGGACGACAAAGCAAGATAACACCATTAAAATTAAGATATTCTGACAGCTTGCATATTGCTACCATGAAGAGTTTCTTTTGTTTCTTTTAAGTAATATGCTGAAAAATTTCCAGTCAAGACAATATTTAAGGCGTTAAAAAGTATAAAAAGTAAATGTTCCAATGGCTGCTAGAGCAAGTGCCTTTTTTCAAGATCTGGGTTCTCCAAAACAGATTTCTGATAAGGATTCCCACAAGTTCTGCGTCTTCTTCCAGGTTTGTCCTTGTCAGAATGGGACTCATTAATGGGGCTTCTTTAGAAGCGGATGTTTCATACAGTTGATGGCAACTGTCAATCACTGGGACGTCTTATTTAAGAGATGGGGAGAAAGTATCCCATAAAACTCAGGTGTGAAGGTGAAATTTTCCATCTTTCTTCTTCTGGTCTATCTTCATATACACCAGACACATTCTGAAATTATCCCAGAACAGAATCAACTGCACCTCTAAGACTGTAAATGGTCCAAGGGGAAGGGGGCTTAGGAGATCAGCAGATTGGCTGCATTAAGTTCTGAAAACTTCCTACTATTTGTGATAGTTCTCATTAAACTATGTGAAAACCTTTTAGAAGCAATAAGCAGTTATCCTAGTTACGCTCATACTATAAAAAAGGATCTCAGGCCCCATAATAGATCACTCAAAATCATCAGCAGAGAACACAAGCACACCAATTTTTAGTCCTCTGCTTGACTGTAATACTCAAAGTTAGACCTCCAAGGTCAGGAGTTCACTGTTTCAATGTCAACAGCAAAGCCAGACCAGTATACATTTCCGTCATTGTGGGGGCATGGGAGGATGCATGTGATTAAGTTTTCTGGTGGATAACTGCTCTTCTGTGGGCAAAGCTGAGAGGGGACATTTGCCAAACCTTCACTTGAAGAGAGCTTGGTGAAAGGAAATGGTAAGAAAACACAGGGTGGATCCAGTGTGTTTTTCATTATGCAAGTGTACTCATTCAGAGGCCTCTTTCTGTCATTTAATACAAACAAATACCTTCAGCACTACCAGGCACAGAAAAAAAGAGCACCCTGTTGTGAAGCAGAGTGGAAGGCTTGTTGAGACAGTCTTGGAGGCCATCATGATAACCCATTTTGAATATCCACGTGTACACACACCCAGTTGTACTCCCTAAATCACAGAGTCATCACACGTGGAACAAACATCATCATCATTAAGGATGACACTTTCCTTTTTCTGTTTGTTTGTACTCAGAGCTCTTAATAGAGGCTTATATTGATACTCTGGCAGTGACTATAGTTTACACAGAACACCTGGGTTCACACTAAGCTACTTGCCACACGGACTGACAGCAATGCAGTTGCAGCAGCATGCTTGCTACAGCAACATCAGAATAGTACTTCCAGGCCTCCCTACACACGTTAAGAGGATCTACAACCACTGCACAGATGTATCAGACTTTCTTCTCCACCATAAAGTAGCTTTGTGCAAGAGCAGAACTGAGGCAGGCCACAAGAATGCTGTCCAAGGGTGCTTACCAGCAGGCTGTCACTGAGCAGCAGACCTGATGTCTTTAGTAAGTACCAGAGATGCTCTTGTCAAAGGGTCTGAGGGAAGGAGTAGCAAGGCTAGAATGTGATGCCTTCAGTTGCTCGATTACCTTGCACATGCAGCAGCAAGGGCCCATGTCTTACTCTGTGAAAACAGCACAAGTCTTTCTAGTTAACGTCAAATGTTAACTAACCTTCTGTGTTTGAGATTTTCTGACAGAACAATACTCAATGGCTGCACACATACTACTAGTCCTGAAAAAATGGAGGAAGGGGTAAATGTGGCACTTACTCAAGGAGAGAAAAATGGAATGAAAAAAAATAGGTGTATATAGCTATCTACATCTCTTCTTGATTTCTACCTAGCTATACAGATAGAATGGCTTCTGCTTCTTAATTACTAAATTAGATTACTAAATTACTGAAACTCAATGGCTACACACGGCCATACATAATGTCATACAACTTTTGGTCTTTCACACAGGTTACATGATATAAAACACCAGAACTCAGCAAAAGCTGAGTTTCTAATTTATATTGGCAGAAGATCAGACTCAGAACCTTTGTGAGTAAATAAATTATATTCAAGACTAATATAGAGTCTCAACAGGTATAAATCACTTTGATCACCCTCAAACAAATTTACAGCACCAGCAGAACTTACTGTATGCAAATAATCCGAAAAGACTGCATGACAAAACTCTCTCTATGCATGTAGAACAGTTTCACAAAATCAATGCCCTATTTTACATTAAAATTTATTTAGGAAAACGAATGCTAATGTTGGAAGAGAGACAACTAATCTGATGTATGAAGTCCTGTTTCACAGGAAACTCTATGAAGTCACTGGGCAGGGAGGATTAAAATCCCTGACCACTGTTTTTTCATGTATGACTTAGGATTTACCAGTCCACGTGCAGCAAGCAGGCCTAAAGCTCTGAAAGAGATTCACAGGAGCCCCAGGTGAAGTTAGTACAAGTCTGAAAGAGAAGACCAGATGCAAGGGATAATAACTGGATTCCAAAGACTGTTTTTATATATGAAGATGAACTAATCTAGCTCTTTATTTGTAATTTAATTTGAAATTACACATGAACAAGAAGAAAAAGTAAGATGATGGAAACTACCTGCCTTGGCTCTGCATTCCAAAAAGCCTTCCCCAATACAGAGGGCCACCACCACAAACAAACAAAAATAAGGTCAAACAGAATGCATAATAACACCTTCTTATTGTGGTCTTAAGTCAGTCACAAGTATTCAAGGGAAGCAGAGGTCCTTTGAAGACTGTACACAAAACGCTGGATATGGAGGAATATGGAGGATAAGGAATCACTTTATGGACCACACGGCTGGCAACATCCTTGCTTTGATAGCTACCCCCTTCTCTCTACATAGTTTCTTAATGTGCTGTGCTCTAGTCTGAGAGCTGGGACAAGATGGAATATTATTTAGCAGATGTTATTTTCTTAGTCAATGCACGTGGGTAATTTACAAACCATTTTTTTTTTTTAAATATTTCCTGGTATAGATGCAGGACTTTTTAGAAAGAAAACGTGATAGAAGTTATGATTTTTTTCATGACAAACACTTTGAGGGTTTTGAGATTAAGATGACCAACATATTCTTTTTCCAGCAGAGAAAGATTCTTGATAAAATTAGGATCAGCTTGAAACCTGTGAGAAGCCTTAAAAATAAGTGTCAAAGCAGATGCATAAAGGTAACTTGGCAGTTTTCTATTCTTTGAAGCAACTTTCTTAAGAGATCTTTTTATTAGCATTTAAAGCTCTTAGCCACTCCACTGTTACGCCCGAATTACTCCCACCAGGAAACAAGGCAAAATACAAGTAATGCTTATGTGATGGATACAAAGTGCTACGTGCTCTTCAAACCTTGGGGTCAGCTCTCAATGGAAGAGCAAGCAAGACGAAGTGGTGTTCTTCTGCTAGTGCACTTTTCATCGTGACAACTGAAGGTAAGTGCCAGGCTGAAGGTTCAAGCTCTTGCCGTGATTCTTACAAACCATTAGCCTATTTTACAGAAAGTCAGCCTGGTAAGAGATATCTTTTTTCTTCAGTAAAACACAAAAAACCCACAAGGGAACTCTCTGTGCATCACGTATGCAGATATACAAACTGGTTAACTAGTGAAGAATATATGCTTTTGGAGGCTGGCAAAGCTATAGAGATCTCATTTTTATATCTACATTGTTGTCTTGTAACCAAATGCATTTATCAGCGTTGGCTGAAAGTCAGGACATCTGTTCCTGATGAAATTTTGACATTTCAAAATTTCCATTTCACTCCAAACTGGAAGAAAACCAAGTATTTTTCATGTTTCCTATAAATGCTCTAGAAAATAACAATTCCAGATTAGCACACATGAGAGTTCTTCTAATGCGGATACAGGGTGTATTTCTTGTGTCAAATATCGAATTGTTTCATTATCACCCCAGCAACTGACATTTTGAAATACCTCATTTTCTAGACCAGTCAGTATTTTACAGCCACTCCTTAGGATTCTTTTTTTAATTTAATGATTTTTTTTTTAATAGAAAAAAAAGTATTACATCAAAGTGATATGATGCCATTGTGGTATATAAATTGCTCTGTGTGAGATACACATACATACATATTTTTTCCACTATATATTATATAATCTATATAAACAATTAATGAATGTGGAACTAAAGACTAGCTTCTCTCTTTTTTTTATCTAAGACTGATTTACTCTTATTATCTTGAACACAAAGGGAATAAAAGCTTTTTTAGTAAAACATTTGATCACTGTTCCCTATCTTAGAAGCACTTCTTTCTGTGAATTTTTTTCAAAACCAAAATTATCTTGAAGATATTGTGGTGTTGAGAAGAATCAACTTAAGGGGAACAAAACTCAAATCATCTTCAAAATGGCCTGTTATAATCAAATATAATGCTGTAGGAGACTCAAAGCATTGATCCTAGAAGGGAACAGAATGCATTTATACCACAGCAACTCAAACTTCACTCTGAGTACCCATAAGGTAATTCCTGTCTTAGGTAGAGAAGGTCCACATCTATTTCTTGATTTAGTCTGCTCACATTCCAGACTACAATAAAATCAAAAGACCCAAATGGAAAATCCAGATGTCCATTCAATCAAGCGCTATGTGCTCCGCCCTAATTTTCATCTGCAGGGTTACAGTGAACTTCAACTTAATCATCTCCTATTCAGTTTTCCAACATTGTTTACACACTTCATACAGACATAAATCTCAGGAGCCCATGGAGTCCTGCACTGTCAAAAGATGCCATTTAGCAAGGTTTATGATTTCACACAATCGCTGAGGTTAGAAGAGACCTCTGGAGATCAACAAGTTCACTGCATGGTCAATTACAGCAGGACTGTGCCCAGGTGGTTTTTTTTAATACGTCCACAACTGGAGACTCCACAGCCTCTCTCGGTAACCTGTCAGTGTTCCACCACCATCCCAAGAAGAGGTTCATTATGTTTAAACAATTTCCTGCATATCAATTGCTTGTTGCCTCCTGTCCTTTCAATGTACATCACTGAGAAGAGCCTTTTTGTCCACCAGCACTCCCAGGACTCCACCTACAGTTTGATTTGTCATCATCACATCAATGCAATCATTGCAAAGTTAATTTAGTACAGGTGTTGTAATCCTGGGAAATGTTTGGCACTGGAACTATTCATATTTTCAGGCTACTCTCTTATCATATCAGTTCTCTCCCTTCTCTCATACTACTGTGTGGGAAAAGTTGACAGATAAGAATCAACCACTCAATTACCACCCAATTATTGCATCAATAGATACAAAACATGTTTCTGCTTGTGGTCTAACCACTTGTTTTTGTTTTTCTCAGCTGCTTCTTTCCAACATGATGCCCATAACAGCAATAAATTACACCCCGCTGGACCTGATCATCTCATCTGGCAGCATGCTTTGGGCAACTGCAAGTATTGAACAGCAGGAAGTTAAAGAAAATCTAATGGACAACTGCAGAAAAGCTTGTCAACAGATACATACTCATTCACGATCCACTCATTACCCAGAACGTTGTTTTCAACTGGTCTCACCAGTTGCATGGGGGATTCTGGTCTCGATGGCGCACTGGTCTTATCTGTTACAGCAGAGCTCAGGAAAGCCACAGCCCTGACGGTCAACTGGTGAGAGGCTGAAGCCCTTCAGCTCCCCAGCTGCACAGATCTGGTTGAGGAGTGCAGAGGAGCTCATCACCACCACCTGAATTCACGCACCACCCCCAAAATTTCTCCACTCACTTTTAGTTCATGTAGATTTAATTTTATCTGCTTTGTCACACTGCAGGGCCCACTGGTCTACACCAGCGTTCCACATTTATGCTGCCCGCCTACCAAGTTCCAGCAGTTGCCACATCAAGGCTAATTTTTGTGTGTCTTAAGGAACATAGCTTGTTTGAGCAGTTCCCTTAATAGCAGCACACCAAGCAGGCTGTCTCCAGCTACAAGGACAAGTGCATTTCTCTCAGCAACAGACACATCACACAGCCACAACAGACACACTTGCAAAAGCAAGTGCAAGGTATATGACAATGTATTACTCTGATCTTCTTTTCGCATTCTTCTGTGATCAGCAACTGCTTTTGAGTAAGCAATGTCCCTTTAGTTTGAGCTATAGAACACACTCTTATTTCCAAATAAGCAATTCCCTGCCACTGTGTGAAAGCACCTCTCATTAGCCTAGGCAGTTTTGCTCCTTTGTACCATTTGTCAACATACAGTACTGGTACAAAAGCAGTTTTCAAAGTTTAAAGTTCTGCCAAACACCACAGCAAAGAGGTCTCCGCTTCCACTCTCTCCCCAGTAAAAGATGAGTCCCATGGATGTGGTAAATGATAGTCCCAATGAAAGTTCAGGCATCTATACAATGTTATATAGAACTGAATCGAGTCAGGAACAGAGGTGAAAAGGGAGTAAAGAGATCCCAACACTGAACAGCATTATTTCTGTTCAGTTTTTTTTTCCTTCTGCTTGCAGAACTAAAAAATATTAAGTTTATCTCAAAGGATGGCAAATGGGCAGTGAGTAGATGTGACTACTACTGTAACATTATACCACCTGTAATGTTACCCCATTACTGATAAAAATAGAGCAATTAGCTTTTGCAAAGGATAGACAAATAGTGCTGCATGCACAAATACTCAAACAATCTCAAGAATATACAATTTTATGACAATGAACACATTCTGAGCTCTAACCTCTGTTTTTTTGCACGTTAACTATGTCAGCTGGATTTATTTCTTTTAATATAGTACTATAGGTTATTGTCCCCATTGTACAGGAGAAACCAATACAGTGAAGATATTACTAAAAGGAAGCTTGTACTGCACTCTCACTGAGAAAAAAAAAATGCAAGTGATTCAGCTATATTGCTTTAACAGTCCTGTGACCTGTGAGTGCAAAGAAGGCTTTTCATCATTTCAGACCAAACTTTAAAGTGCATCATTTATAATAGTAAAATGAGGCTTATGTTAGTGAATCTAAAAGATACTTCATTAACACAACTCTCTTTGCAAAAGGTAACTTGGATTAATAGCCAATATACAAATATACATGTGTCTTACATATTAAAAAAATGCACAGCATGGCTAACTGGATGTTATACTTCTTCACAATTCTTAGTAATGGTACAATCACCTTGAGAGTTAAAATTTGATTATGCTACATCAGTAATAGTTATATGAGGCATCATAATTCTCCAGCAGTATGAAAGCTTACCAACAGCAGAATTTGCTATTATGAGAGGTATTAACTACAGGGGGAAAAAAAAAATCATTACAGTTTACTCTTTCCTCTTTGTACAAAAGTCACAGCTTTGTGTTACAGGACCAACTGAAACTCACCTTTAAGATTATAACTGACTGTGCTAAATACTCCAGTTCTCCCACCTTGGCCACAATTTGACTACTTCAGAATAACCCGAAAAGCATCACCAGAAACTAGGGCATGCCACACAGTGTAGTGTTAGTCTTCTGTAAGGACCATGTGCTAAAAACACTGCCTCAGAGGACAGAAGTTCTCAGCCCATCTGAATGCCAGAGACTTTGCTCACCTTAAAGCAAGACATTAGGGAGTCCTCCCCTTTCAAATGATCAGAGACCCACATATCCCTTCCTTTCCCTTGACTTGGATGTCCATCCCTGCTGCACTCCCAAAATCTGTACGTGCACAATGAGTGAAGGGAGTCACTGCTGTGGGACACCACAGAGCGGTCAAGGTGTTAGATTAACAACTCTAAGGAACTGTTGATTCAAATCATACACATCTGACTGTCCATAAGGTGCCAACTACAGCCTTAAGCATACTACTGAATATTAGATAAGGTTACATTGCTTACAACAGCTATATACTTTTATGCTGTAATTTTAACTTTCATGTCAAGACTCAAAGACTCCGAGACAGGCACAGAAACACCAAATGCTAATCAACTCTCAAACTACTGCAGGCATGGGATATTTAACAGCTTGGGGTGGGGGCAGGGGACCAAAACCCCAAAAATATGGTCAAATAAGCATTGTTCAGCTCAGGCATCAACCTTGTTGGCAGAAAAAGAGATAGATATAAGGGAACAGATCACCCCAAGTGTTACTTTACTAAATAGTTCGTATGGACTAAGAAAATACTGGTCTGCAGATATGTGGAAAAAGGCAGCCTATCAGAAGCTCTTCTTTTGCCAAGAACAAATCCTTAGCAAATGCCTGTTAATCAGTGAAAGAGGCAGAAGTAGGAGCAACGGAAAGCTCTGCAGGCAATTTGGATCCAGCTCCGTGGTTACAGGAATCCAGGCAGGAACCGAATTGGAGTTTCTACCACTAACTGGAACCTGCACTCAGAAAAAAACCCAATAATAGGCTCCCAGTACCCACTAGTGACCTGTCACTGAAGCCTTTCCATCAGCAGAGTTATGGTTTAGCTGTCATCCTTCTCACAGCCGGATATTTCAAAAATCAGTTTTAAAGGCATTCTCTACTGGAGCTCAGCACATATTTCCCATGTAACTTCTAATTTTAAGATTGACACTAATGCACACCTATAAATGGCCCTTTACGAAGGACATTCAAATAGTATGCATTTTATCCACTCCACCTTCTTTTAAAGGAACACTGAGCTTACATCTGAACACACAACTACATTACACAATGGAGATGTGTATCAGCCAGCCATGGCAGAAGGTGGGTGAGCGTACACTGCACTGGTCTGAGCTGGTAAGACAGACAGACCAAAACAGACAACAGCTCTCCAGGTTAAAAAAAAAAATCATTTTGTTGTGAGGTGTCTGCACGTGTGAGTGGCTGAAGCTTAACCCTGCAACCCTAGGGAAAAACCCCTGGTTATATAAAGAAAAATATAAATGACAGAAAATAAATAACTTAAAGAAACACAGATAAATGGATAGTACAATCAGCAAGATATAAATATATTTAAAAGCTATTTACTGCTAATGACCTATTATTACTTTTAAAAAGAAATTAGTTTAAAGTTTAAAAGAAATAGCTTTTTTTGTTATTTTCCTTCCATTGCCCATGTCTTTTCACAGAAGTTAGCAATTTCAATATTCTGTTCCATTTCAACAGAATTAAGCATTCAGTAAACAATAATCAAAGCAAAAAGAAAAGACTTTAAAGTCATTTTATGAAAAAAAATGATTAAAATAAAAAAAGAAAGAACTGAGAAAGCTATTGTCAGTGAACAGATGCATCCACTTACACATGTGATTTACACCTGAATGATCAGATTTCACTAACACACAGGGAAGTAGGAAAGAAATCTATAAATATCACAGCCTACAAACAGGTTTTGATAGAAATAACTATCACTGCCCCACCCAGCCTCCCCAGATTAGGTTTTGGGCTGCTGGAAATGCACCAAGTTTATACACTCTCTTCCAAAATTTGTATCCTGTCTAGCCTCCTTTTCATTGTAAGAAAATACAGACACTAGATGTCTTAGGGAGTATAAAAATCTAATCTGTATGTGTACACCACATATGAGAAACACTTGCAAAATTGTATATAGTCACCTGAATGAATTTTTACAGTTAGCAAAAAATACATATACATGCCCATAAACAGTCACTGTATTATGTCACTGAGTCATACTAACTGAGAGTCAGCTGAGGTTACCTTTGGAGCTGAATTATCATTATAAAAGCAAAGTGTCATATAAAAGCCATGAATTTCCATACACTCAATATCTAGAGTATCTTGATCAGAGTGATAGTAAATGATGGGGCTGGCTCAGTTCAACTCAGCGCAGCAGGAGGGCTGTTGCTATATATAATCAAGCTATCTCTGACCGTATGAGCCATTCCATCAACTGCAGAATATCAGCATCACCTTTGAGAACTGCTCCTTGTCAAAGCCAGAGGACAATATAAGTAGTATAAGCCTAGTTTGCTGACTCATGGAGTGACTGCATTAGATCTGAGCCCAAACTGCTGCTTACAAGGTGAGGGAAATAAAATATACTGCAAATGCAATGCAAAGATGATATGACTAACTTGAATAAATGAGCCAAGTGTAAAGAAGGCAGTAATATCAGACTACTTGACTCAGAAGATGGCTGGACCACATCAGAAATCTGTTTAGTCGAGAATCGGTTTGGAGGATTCAGCCAACTGTCCCCTTGGGAGAAGTCTCTAAAGTAGAAGCGTGTTACCCTCTTGTTTTGTGTCCAACAAATGCACCGATTGCTGAGCAAATATTATTTTCATACAACCCAATATTCCTCACAGAGGATGCACGTAGGAGCAGAGGAAAGGATGCTTCTTCTGAGCAGTGCGGTCTAGTGCAGAGGAGAAGAGCCACGTTATCCCATAAACAAAAGAAGAATTTTATTTGTCCAGAATTATAGATCTTTTTTTATCTTTTCTAGGACAATCAAAACTACAACACCCTGCTATAAGTAAGACCAGTTTCAATTCAGCTTTAACCTGTCTTTCCTGCACCAGAACTGGAAAAGATCCAAGGAGACAGAGACTGCTATTATTGAGCACTTGCATTACCTTCTTACTGCTGAAAGCGTTGTATAGTACAGGGGGGATCCTTAATTGCTTACATGCCTTTAAAAAAGTAGTAAGACACACAAAACAGATACATACTATGAAGAAATATGTTCCCACATTACCACTGCCTTGCTAAACTCCTGCCATCTTGCACATTACTAGGTAACACTATCTTTGCACTTAGTTACTTTGTGTTTACAGAAAGAGATGAATGAGAAGGAAGGGAAAAAGGCTGTTAAAGTATTTTAGCACCTCATCCATAACTATGATGGTCTCCGCAGATATATCCACTAAATCTCATGGTTATGAGATTATACCTCAGAGCAAAGCTTATTTCAAGAGCACTTATCATCATCAGATACACTTGCTGAAGCGATTCAGCATACACTTAATATTCTAATCTACTTTTTCCTTTTATTCAAAAGCGCCGGTCAGGGATGGCAGGACAAGGAAATCAATAAAAAGTAGTTTACTGAAAGGGAGAAAAAAAATTTAAAAAGTTACCAGATTATTTTCTTGACTTGGTTAGCTGATTCACCGAACCAGTAACAAAACAACAACAAAATCCCAGTAGGATTAACTCTGTAAATAATAGGTGAATACGTAAAGAACAAAATTTTTAAGCTCTGCCATTTCAATTCCACCTGCAAATATGTACACACAAATATATATGTATATAGAATATAAATATATGTAAAGTCAACTTTTAACCCTCAGCATTAGAAGTTCCATCCCCACACATGTCAAGAACTTTGTAAGCAAAGACATGTGAAGTCCAACTCCCCTGAACCATATTTCTTACTGCTCTGAGCATTCATGAAGTTAGTCACCCCTTATAGCGTGGAAGGTTTACTATACTGCTCCAGCAGCCTAGCAGTCTGAAAATAATGGTTATAAAATAAGTAACTGGATTCTTAACACCTTGTATCTGCTTACCTAGCAGCATAAAGAATTACAAGAGCACCTGTATTAGATATTTTACAAGGCAAAACAGAGATGTTACATTGATGTTACAAATACTATAGTACAGTCATGGATATAAAGAATATCTGTGGGTTTTTTAAAAATGTATTACAGAATCTATTTTTATTTTTTCTTTAGCTGCTACCATTGAAACTGTTACACATCTGCAAGAGCATGTTCCAGGACGTAGCATGTTCAACATCAGTCATCTACAACCTGAGTTTTGAAAGGAAAAAATGTAGCTGTTTTAATACACAGAAGAATGAAAAAATTGTCAGTTTTAAAGATATTCCTTTCTTTTCCCCTTCCAGATCTTGTATAACTGCAAGCCCTTAATTGATGATGTGCATGAAGCATTTCTGTGGCTCCCAACGAACAAAGCACAGAAATCTGACAAAATCAATTACAAATGAGCAATAATAAGGCTTGATCTTTACCCCATTCAAGTCAAGTAAAATCCCCCTGCTTTGATCAGTGGAAGCAGGTCCTGTCATTTTCGCTCAGCCTGCTTTAATAAAACGCTCTGCATGAAAAATCAAAATTGTACCATGCTGTGTGGATTAATTCCACACAAAACAGCCTGATTCTACTCTCACAGTAGAGTTTTGCAATTGGTTTGAAATTAAAAATGAAAAAATACATACCTAAGTAATTGTTAATGAAACATTTTGGGAGGTCTCTCATCCACTATCAGGCTGGCAGAACGCATTTCTAGATATAAATTTCAAAATTAGTCTAATGAATACAAGAGAATTCTGAAAACGTACTGATTTTCTCATCTGTACATATAACTAACACTTAAAAATATAATGTATTGCAAAATTAAAAATTACTTTAAATGAATGAAGAAAAATAACCAAAGGAAGTGCATACAGACTACTAAATAATCAGAATAGCTTCTATGATGCTAACAGCCACATTGAAACCAGCAGAAATCTGAATCTAAGTTTAAGCTGAAATTGTCTCCCTGACTAACTGCTCCTCCATCAAAACACAGCCCTGCTGTGATACATATTGCAGTTCAGATGGCAAGAGATACAACATCACGCACCCACTTTCAGTGCTCAAAAGTACATGCTGTACAGATTGCAAAGAAAAAAGTAATTATTTTATAATATCAAAATAATACTCATAATTGTACTCATAGTACTTAAATTGTAACTATTACATTATTTAACTCAAGTGTTTCAATTAACTTTTGATAACCTCAGATTTTCAGGCAGATGACAACTTTTGCTGTCTTTTTTGGTAAATCCGTAAAGCAACACAGAAGTTGAAAACAGCCCATGACAACTTATTTTTCAAAACAAATACGGTCCTCTCAACTCATTTAGGAAAACAGACAGTTTTTTCACAAACGAACATCCCAGGTGCCATATTCTAACCATAGAGAGGGAATGCTTAGGATTGGTGGAGTGGTACCTGGCAGATAAGCTATTTTATCATTTTTAGAGCATCTTTACAGCCTTTCTCTGGCATGTAGTAACTACCGGTCTTCCTTTATCTTCTTTGACTATCCTAATAACATACCTAGGAAGACAGCACTGCAAACACGTAGGTGTTGGCATAAGGAATCGTTCTTTTGTTCTCTGCTGTTGAGGGAACACCACCTTTGTCAGGCGGCGCAGCAGCGTGCGCAAGCGAGCACCCACTTGCCCCTGCACGGAAACACTCACAGAAAATAAAAAGTCACTGCTGACCGATCATTAGCCAGACGCCTTGTGTTTAAATATACATATATACGTATTTATATGTTTGCGAAACGTGTATTTCGTGTTCAGCAACCTCGGACTACAGGGAGTTTAGTTCAGCGATGAACAGCGTCTGGCGCGTCTCACCACTGAGCTCCCACATGCTGACAGCACCGGGAGTGTTCCGACACAGGACCGCTCACACCGATACCACTCGCAAGGGCCACGCACAGCTCTGCTCAGCCCCGCTGCAGCTCTTATCCCGGGCTGCTGCTCCCCACGAACTGCCCCTTCCCACCGCACGCCCACGTTGTCCCCGTCCGCGCAGGGGACACGGCGCGGGCTTCGCCCCGGTGAACTCTGGAGAGCGGCCCTGCGGCGGGGGCACGGGCAAACTCTCCTCCGGCACCGCTTCCCGACGCGGCGCGTCGCCCCTGAGCTTCTTGCGGGGCTTCCCTGAGGGGGTCGGGCAGGACCCCGCCGCAGCCCGCGGGTCGCACAGGTGCCGGAGGGCCCCTCTCCCGTGCCCGCCGCGGCCGGAGCAGGTGGCGGGAAGGCTGCGCCCATTCCCGGGCAGATCTCGCCTCCTAGCGCCCGCGCCGGGCCGCGCTGCGGGCACCGGGAACGGCGCGCCGGCTGCCTCCAGAGCCCCTCCACCTTCCCGCATCGGGCCCACTGCGTGACTTGACCGAGGGGGCAGGGAGAATGTAAGGGCCCCGCAAGGCCGGCAGAGAAGCAAAGCCGGGGAAAGACGCCGGGCTGACAAGGGTCCCCGTCTGCCCCTGGGCCCGCCCAGCCCAGCCAAGCCCGGGGCGGAGCAGGGGGCTCGGCGTTACCTTTCGAAGAGCAGCCGGATCATGAAGATGCAGAAGGCCAGGGGGAAGGCGAGGTAGAGGTCCTCCGCCTGCGGGAAGACGGCTTCCTCCGTGCTCTGCAGGTCCGCCCAGGTGACGTTGTGCGGCAGCCAGAACCGCTCGTTCCAGAACCAGGCGAGGATCCCTGCCATCTTTGCTTTGTCTACCGCGGCGCCCCCCGCTCCGCTCCGCCCGCGGCGAGGCGCGTGTTAGCGGCTGCCGGGGGAGAGGAGGATGGAGGCGCGTGTCAGCCCCGCAGCCGCGGATGATGCTGCCGAGCGCCGCTATGCCGGCTCCCGCCCCGCGGGGGCAGCGGCCGCCCCGCCTGTCACACGGCCGCGCCGGCCCCCA
>VXAY01000371.1:641021-682720 GCA_013399855.1 Oxyruncus cristatus | reverse complement strand
TTGCCTCCCCCCCGCGCCCGCCGCTGTGGGGCTGCCCCGGAGCCGCCTTCCCCCGCCCCTCTTCCCGTGCCAGCAGACCTCACCGAACCGCGAAACATAAGAGACGGGGCCCGAGCGAGAGGGGACCCTGTCCTGGGGGCACTCACCGCGGCCGGGGCTGTCGGCACCGGGCGCAGCCTCNTGTCACCCGCCCGGCCGCCGCGGCCCTCCCTCCCTTCGCCGGCCGGGCGGGCTCCCGGCGAGCCTGGAAGGGCTGTCCCCCGATTGGAATTGTCAGGTGGCAGCAGCGAAAAGCCTTCCTCTGTGAACTCTGCACAGCCGCGCGGAGCGGGGGCGGCTGCCTCAGCCTGGTCCCCACGAGTGACCCCTGCCCGAAACGCTGCTCTTGAGGCGTTTAACCGGGAGCGAGGCTGTCCCGGGTGGAAGGACCCTCAAACGTTTAATAACTTCACCCTGAAGGCGAGTACAGGCATAAATGAGGCATGGAAAAGCGTCGGAAAGCACACTACGGATCAGCATCAAAGCCGAGGTTAGGACAATGGCTTTGCATTCACAGCTAAAGAAAACCTGTTTGGTTTTTACATAGGTTTTCACTTTCCTTATCTCACTGCCGTGTCCCACTAAAGTTATGCTGCCAGAGAAAAACTATAATTGATTCCACTATACTTTATAGCAAAGGTGTCTAGCAGGCTTTAGTGTAGCTATAGCCACAGGACTGCACACATGGTGGTCTAAGCACACACACCATTACTTCAAGTAGTAGGAATACCACTCCAGTAACATCCCTATTTTGTCTGCCCTGCCTCAGTTTATTTTAGATGGCTTACGCTTCCTTCTCTTGTATCATCATCCTCTCCAGCTGGCTATTGAATACTAAGAGACACAGACTTCTGCACATGGCATACTTCAGTTTTACCATCCTGCTTTTATGTTTTCTGCTAACTTGTTCTTTTTGCTCCACTGGCTCTGTTTGCCCTTCCTGAAAAATTAATTGCACAGCTCCTCATGTCTCTGCTGACATTTCTGTGGTGAATAAAATTATAACTCAAACATAATGCTATGGAAAAAGCCACACTGATTTAAAAAAGCTGTCAATTTCTGTATATGGAGATAATTTCCATCTAGGACATTTAAGGGAAGTTTCAGGAAATGCTTTGGCAGGATGGCTGAGTAGCCATATGGGTAAACCTACCACTGAATGTTTCTGGTTTTGTGCTGAGCCAATTTCCTAAGTGTTTGTATTGTTATTATTCTGATTCAGTTTTTGTGGTTGCTTCTTGGGGAGAGAGAAAAAAGGTGGTAGCAGGAGCCTGCTCCATGGATATCTAGTTCTTCAAGTTGTCTGAAAAAGAGTTTGAGTTCTAGCACCACTGCCAGATATGCCTGTCCTCATCTCTTCCTTAACTGCATCTCAGGATTCTTCTCTGACGTGAGCTATCTGTCAAAATCCAGGGCTTTGCTGTAATTTCAGTTCAGAGGGAAAGCAGACAATGAGTTGCACACCTTAAATGCAGCCTTGTTCACTTACAAATAAGACTTTCTGAGCAGAAGAAAACATCTCTTTGCTCAAATCAGCAAGACTCCTTTTAGCCAGTACCAAAAACTGGCTACCATCTCTCTTCCTCCTTTGAACTTCTCTGCCTTGCTCTCACAGCCAGATTTAACGCTTCTTCCAACTGACTTAGAACTCCCCTAGAACTTCCCCTGGGAGCTTATCTTTCAGCACTGTCTCACAAACACCTGACTTGGCTCCTGCACATACACATGTGCCTCTCAAATCATCCAGATCACTCAGTTTTCTGAATGGACTTGCATAAATCAGTTTTAAATGCAGATGTGAGTGCATGTCCTCAGAATGACCTCAGAAGCATCAACTTTGAAATCTGATTAAAAGCTCTTTAGATATCATTTTAATATCTGACAATACTCAGATAACTGTTTACTTCATTAATGGTAATTGTGTTTAGGACAAAGTTGTTTTTAATCAGAAAATTGCTGTCATTCTGTACCTGAAGGTGACATGTCTTTTTGCAGCCTTTTTCAATATTCCAATCACTTTAGAAGTACATCCAATATTTATGTCTGTTTGCATTCCAGTGAAGGAGTTCTTTCACAATCAGTACTGAGACTCACAGGTGCTGCTGCTTGGCTTTGCTTAGATACAGATACAAGAAAGGAACAGACCTTTGCAAAATGAACCAAGCAGCAGTAATAATCTGATGATGAATAAGAGGTTAATTCTTTCTGAACAATTAGTGTAATTGACTTTTGTGTCAGACTAAAATTATGTTAGGACAATAGATCTGAAAATGAATGACAGTTCTGAAATGTTTGGAAGGATGACCAATTAAAAGCTCTTAATTGAATTCAAACTGTGGAAGCAATTATGTAGATGTGGTCAAGATATGACTGTGGAATGAGGATGGCAGATTATTGTGCTTTGAAGGGAGATATTACCATGGTGGGTTTTTTCTTGCCCCCTAAAATTGCTATATTACAAAATGGAGCCAAATAGAACTTCAAAACCCATGGTTTCATACGTGGTCTCTTATCTTGAAGGAACTTATTCCAAGGTAGTGCTAGAACTTGGCTGGCCTAAAAAATGTAAAGGGTTGAAAGTGAGTCTGGTTCCTGAAAAACACAGTCTGGGCACTCTGTAATTACTAACAAGAGTCAGTAATAATTAAACAAAAGCACATACACAGATTCACCAAAAGTTACTGAACTTCTGTTTCTATTCCAAAAGGAAAAGAGAAAACTGACAGGCTGCACATTGTTCATTCAAGACCTTGAGCAATCAGCAGAGTAGCTGCTGTAAAATGCGGGACTTCTTTGTTTATGTCTTGTTTGTTTGTTTAGCATCAAGAGCCAGGTTACTTAGGAGTAAAATTACTGTTCTTAGGCTAATGAAGTTCCTCCTTCAGGCTTAGAACAAGTGTATTGAATGCATTTTCACACAGCAGAAGACACCATTTGCTCACCAGCCTCACTTCAAGCGGCGACGAAGTTCCAGTAGCCTCTTCACATCAGACTAGGAGATAGAATAAAATGTGTGACACTTTCAAATTTAGCATTGTTTTAACACATGAAAATCCAGAAAGTTTTCTGGAAAATTTAAATTTAATTTAGTGGGGTTTTTTAATAAATATTAAACTGTTAAAATATGCAGTGATTCATTCTGTCTTAGGCTTCCACACATATATAAACAAACACACACACAAAGTATAGATTAAAAATAAAAATAAGCAGTAGTTAGACATTAAGATAAGAGAGTTGCTTAAAGTGATGGGACTTGTAAGATATCAGGACAATGTTCCAGTAAGTATTGCAAAAATTTCATAGAAAATCAGCATGTTGTTTAAACTCAGCTGTTTGGCATAGAAATGCCATTTGAAGTTTTCAGGCAAATAAGGCTTGAGTTACAAGCTCATAACAAAACCTTGCAGGTTTTCAAGGATATTAACAGGAATCTTTCCTGCTGGGAGTGTTTCAAAAGCAGCTTTACTAGCTTGCAGTGGGCAATAGCTCACTGTTTCTGTTTACCTGTCATGGTTTATTTTTCTTTCTGCAGTCAACAGGAGTGTGTATCACATCTCTAAACTGCTTTCAGCAAGTTTGGTAATGTGTATTGGTTATCATCAACGTGCTTGTGCATATTGCTGGGCCACCTGGAGGAATTTGTCCACCAAAACAGGAAAAGTTGCAGAAACCCTCTTGATTTTAAAGAACTGCTGAAGAATTAATTGAAAGCAATAAGAAATTTTTTTTTATCTCATTTAGTCTGCTGTAACTCTGGAGTAGTAACTCTGGATTAGATTTGTATGCAGGGAACTGTGATCAGACTCTGGATCAGTCCCTTTAATTAATTGGATAGTACAGATGCCAATAACACTATCCACTGAGACTTCTTGATATCCAAACTGAACTGGGTTGTTCTCAAGCAGAAGAGGTGGCTCTGGCTGATCCCTGTAAAAGCAGTGGTGCCAGTCCCATTTCCATAGGTCGGTGTCATTAGACTTCTGATACTGTGCCTAGCAGAAGGGCCAAGAACTGCCTGGGTGTTGTGTGACTGCTCTGTGCTCTCCGGGGGAGGGTGGAGGACCATGGGCACAGGGGAAATGGCAGTGCACGTCATGGTCATGAGCTGTCATTCTTCTAACATGTCTTCAGCCTGCTGGTCCTAGCAGTTCTTGTGCTCCCTTCCAGTTTCTTGTGCTACTAGTTTTGTCAGCTTCTTTAATAATTTCACCTGAGAAACACACTAACACAGCAGCAGTCTTCATTACAAATTCTATACTGGGCCAGTCAAATCAGTCTTGACTCCTGCATGGGGTTTTATTAGTCTGAAGAGACCAGTCTGGCTTTACCCAATTACCAAACAACGTGCCCTGAATTCAAATCACTAGCAGAGCTCCGTGTAATAGCACTTAAAATACATCAATACAGTAAGTGTCCCCAGGTTATATCACTCGATAGCCTTCCAAATGTTTTATCTTGGCAGACAAGTTTTGTCACTTGGAAAGACATGCAATGGTAATTAGTTTGGCTGCTGTGAAAAGATATGCGGACAAGTAGCTTTACCTGAAAGAAAGGTTTACAAGCCTTGGGACGGTTTGTGCTTTGTGCTGGGCTTCGATTAAAGTCAAGATCTGAAGCAGAACTGCTCTATGAGGACTGGTCAGAAGGAGAGGAGGAAGCAGGAATTGCCTGATTCACTGTATGTCTCCGTGCTTCATTTTTCTTCATTGCTCACTTTGGTTTGGCGTCCCGCTCTAGATTTTTAAAGAAAGTGTGCTGAAGTGTACGTCCAAATTATGATGCCATCATAGTTCACTTGATTTCAATGTCACTTAACTACATGAACTTATGCTAGGAAGAGATGAACTTTTAGGAAGAAATTTTTTACGGAGAGAGTAATCAGACATTGGAATTGGCTGCCCAGAGAAGTGATGGATTTACTGTCCTTGGAGGTTTTTAAGATGAGACTGGATGTGGCACTTAGTGCCATGGTCTAGTAACCACAGCAGTGTTGGATAAAGGGTTGGACTTGATGATCTCGGAGGTCTTTTCCAACCCGGTTGATTCTATGATTCTATTCTGTGATTCTATAAACTGAACTAGGCCCTGCTCGAACTACAGTAAGAGTAGTCAGAGTCTTCTGTACCAATTTTAAATAAATTATCCTGAAAAAAATGGTAATAAGGTTTGCACAACTCTGAGTGTAGACAGGCAGCTGGAAAAAGTGCTGGTTTTATCTTGAACTAGATACACTGCATCACACTGCAACTGCCCTTCAGAAACACCTACTTCATGCCTGTTCATGTGGCCAGGTTTGGGCTATAGAGTCACATTAGAATTTACTTATTAAAAAAACTTTTCCAACCTGAAGGAAGACAAAATTTACTATATACTGTATGCATTTTGTCTCACCAGCATCCAGAAATGCTCTGGGGGACTGCAGACTTTCAGTAGCCAGGCCTTGTTTCTATGCTCAGTGAAATCTGGGCACTGACCAACCACATTGTTGTGCCTGACTCAACAATGAACATGCAATCTGGAGTTTCTGACAGCTTTGTGTCAGCTATGAGGGGACAGACAATACCTGACTCTCTGTGCAATGAGAGCACTAATCTGGCATAAAAAGTCAGCTACTACAATGCTGACCTGTCATACTATTTACAGGGAGTTGGCATTGTCAGTGCGAGCTTCTGCAAGATCAGTACCTCGCATCTTGTGGCTGCAAGCTGTGTTCCAATCCTGGCAGCCTGGGAGTCATTTACTGTCTTATCAAACCACAGTCCTGAGAACTCCAGAAATTACTGTCAGAACTAAATTCTCTTACTTAACCAATCATCTTCAGACAGCTTCCAAGAATGTTATATTCTGCCCAGAGAACATTCACTTGGTCATCTCAGTTTTTTCTTCAAAGTTCATTTAACGTCACTGTCACAGTGTCATCTGTTAGTTATCTGGTAACACCTTGTGTTCATACCTGAATGAAGCCAGTGCTTTTTGGTATTTGTTTTTAAGACCCCACCTAGATGTAAATTATTATTTGCCTAGGAGCTAGAGGACAGGTAACTCGCTGGCAATAGATTTGTATTTTATCACAGTTTTAAACATCTCCCATATAATTTCACCGTAATTACATCACAGCTGTGCAGAATTTTATTTTCACCCAAAACATACATTTGGGTTCATTGAAACTATTGCTAAATTCATGCTAAATTTATCAAATTAGCATTTTAATCATCAAATATATATTCTGGCATTTTCAAACCAAAGAATGCATTTTTGATTTTGTAATGGCATTGCAAGAGTAAGGTTATTTCATCTTTTATGTGACTTGGAAGTAAAATATAAGTCAAAGGACTGAGTAAAATCAGACACATCATAATTGTATGATGCAAGTTTACGTTTAAAGTGCTAGACAGTAATTAAAGATTCCCTTAGCTATACCAGCAGTGTCAAGGCTCTCAAGAGCATACGTCATACATTATTGCATTAAAGTCATTTAAGTGGAAAAGGCAACAGAAAACTGAACTGATAGCTCAGTGGGCCACACTCCCTGCTGGGGTAACTAGCACTGCTTATGCTCTGTAGTGAAGTTAACAACTTACTGTGTCCTGTAAACACAGTCATAACTCCACAAATGGAAGCTGACCATCTGTCTCCTCCCTCTGTTACAGAGCACGGCTATTACGGCCACTAACACAGTAAATTAGTTAGGTATGGCTTTAAGCATTTTCTGAATTGGAAATATAATACTCTATATACTCTATAATACTGTATTTCTGGAGTGGCGGAGAGGAAAAGACAGAGAACAACACTTCAAACTTTCCCAGCTCTGTTTCAACCCCAGCATGTGTTCTGTCTTGCAGAAGTTAATGCTGGATAACTAACCAACAGAAAAACGAGAAGACCTTCATTCAAGCTATGAAAAAGAGATTGTTTTTACTCCTCCCATGAAAACAAAAGGCACCAACATACTATGTCTGCAAGATCATGTGTATAGGTACTATATCATTATATAAAACATTATAAATACACCTTGATTTAAATGTTGTATTTCATCTTTGACCAGTGTCATCATTTTACCTTTTCTAGTGCGTAACACTTCAAATTAGTGGCTGCAGTCCATTTGTATTCTTCAGAGCCTTTGTTGCTCTTTTGATACCCAAAGGTGCCATCCACCCTGCAAGTCAGCTGGTCAGCCCAGGCTAACAGCTGCTTTGTGTCCAGGCACAGTAACATGGACACACCAGCAGAATCTCCCCAGGGATTTATCATTCCTTCAATTCATTCTCATCCACAGTTACTTTTTTGGGATAAGTAGTGGCTTGTTTAGCAACTCTCCTTTTGATTAAAAAATGTAAAAACTTACACATGTCCGTTTAAGCATCCAGGAGAGGAGATGAGGTTTGTTCACCTACACATCTGTCTTGCTGTATACAGAAACAGGAAGCCTGCACAAATAATGTAATATAAATACAAGTAAGAATGAGTGTGTTGCTTTGTGCAGTAGACCAGTAAGCCTTCTCATCTGAAAGCAGAGATTTAGAGGAATCCACGGGAATTTATCCTGAGATGTGTTAGCAAAAGAGGGAATAATCTCAACCATCCCTCCTCCCAGTGGGTCAGTACCCACTGACCATGACAGGTGTGATAAGGAGAACATCACAGCTGCCCTTACCATTGCTCTGTTTGAAGTAAGGGAGAGAATTTGCACAGAATTTAATGTAGTCAGTATAATGAATGTTGGATGTATCTAAAAAATCCATGCAGTAGCTACTACCTCACTGTTTGATGTATAAACTGAACGCTGAGGAATCATATGAGTACAGAAGGTCCTCAGTCAGAAGAGCTGGATGGCCAGTTTGATACTAGTCTACAAAAATCCACAGCAAATAAGCTGGAATACTCATGCTGATGCTGAACAACATCTCAACACTACTATTTTCAAAGGCTGAAGGAATACCACCATAATGATGTTTGAGGGATAGTTATGAAAGGACAAGGCAAATTTAGGGAAGTTTTTCAAGGATTTTACGTTTCACAGGGCTCCAAAGGAACCACTAAAATGGTTTTATGGCAACTTCATTGAGAATTAATTTGTCAAAAGCATATGTGCAATGCTGGCTTTTTATATGCTTGAAGCACCAATTTATAAAAAAGATCCAGAGAACATCAACCAAGAGGAATGATTTTTCCTGGTCTCTTGTTGCTAAAAATTTTTCTTATTTGTAAGAAAGGCTGTATTTTCTGAATTAATGCTTACTGTTGAAAAGGTACAGTTGGCTTCCTTGCTTGGTGATTATTTTGTGGGATTTTCCCCATTGCATTTTACACCAAAAGAAAAAGAGATGCTGGCAATTTTGACTCAGCTCCCTTACCTCATGTGTAAGGGAGAATCCTGGTGTGGTCAAGGTTCCTCCTGCTTTGTAGAGTGAGGCTGCTTGTCACAGACAGACGGACAGACATCCTCAAGGAATGGTATTCAAGGGTGCAAAATTTCTAAATCAGCTTAGTGAACCCAACAAGAAGTACTTGCAAAGACATGCAGCTTTTAAGTTTATAGTCTGCATACCATGATCTGACCGTATGAACATTCAATCAAACACGTATTTTTAGCATAACTAATTTTATTCTACATATGCATGTAGAGCTGAAGTAATTTTTTTAGAAAAGATTCCAAACCTATCATGCCCTTGCCTCTTTTGACCTAGAAACCAGAGTTCCTAAAAGCATACAGTGTTGAGATAAGAAAAAAAAATAGGTATTAGGGAGTTTGTGGTTTTATATCATTTGTGTTCAATCACAGAATGGGTAAGATGAGAATGGGCCACAGTGGGTCAGCTGGTCCAACCTCACTGCTCAAGTAGGGTTATCCTAGAGCACATGGCACTGGATTGTGTCCAGACAGTTCTTGAATATCTCCAGTGAGGGAGACTCCACAATCTCTCTGGACAGTCTGTTCCAGTGCATGGTCACCTGCAGAGGAAAAAAAAGCTTTCTCATATTCAGATGGAAGTTCGATGCGTCTGTTTGTGTCTTTTGTCTCTTGTCCTGCTGGTTGGCACCACTGAGAAGAGCCTGGATCCATCCTCTTGACACTGACCCTTCAGAAACTTACTGGCATTGCTGAGGTCCCCTCTCACTTGTCTCTTCTTGAGGTGGAACAAGCCCAACTCTCTCAGTCTTTCCTCATGAGTGAGGTGCTCCAGTCCCCTGATCATCTTCGTAGTCCTCCACTGGACCCACTCCAGGAGCAATGCTTTTCCCAATGCACCCCAGGATACCACTGGCCGCCTTGGCCACAAGGGCGCACTGCTGTGTACATGTAAACTTCACAAATAGGAAAGAAAACAGAGGAGAAGGCTATTTTAACTGCTTAGATATATCATTTAATGAATTTTTATGAAACTGATCTGAACAAATCAAGTACATCAATGAATAACTTTCTGGAAATAAAATTTTGGTGGAGGGCACCCTTTTGCCAAATGCAGAGCAGTTGTATTATTTCATTCATTTCCCATCTAATGGCAGATATTGTTGAGGCATGTGGTCTTCATCCCAGAGTAACCAAATTCAGGTATCATACTACATGCTGATCAGCACTGCAGCAAACCACTGTTAGTGACAGTGCTGCCTCCTTACACTCTGGCTTTTGTTATAGTGCTGAGGACGCCTTTCCTTCTGCACAGTGAAAGGGGCCAGGCTGTAGTTGGGAACTTTACAGACATAAACTGTACATTGGAAACTGCTTTTTCTTAGCAAACCCTCTTCATAAAAGACCAGAATAAATATAGCTGCAAAAGCTTAGGAACTTCTCTGGTGGATGAGGTCCATATCAAGACAGCTAAATTAAATAGCAGTATTCTGAACCAAGCAAATGAAAGTAGTTGAATAATATCAATTAGCATTGGCAGACTTTCCTTAAAAAAAACAATTAATTTTTTTCCCCAAAATTTCTGTCAATACAGTGACTTTTTCTTGGAAAGGATACTCTGTAGGGGGAAAAAATGGTACAACTTAATTTTAATAATAATCTTTTAACTAACATTCTCATCACTGTCATTATTTGCTATTGTTTATCAATAAAAGAGGCTTTCATTTACTAAAACTCCAAGTAATTAATCCTCAGGAAGAAAATGCTACTTCTAGAAATAAGAACTCATCACAGAAACAAACAACTGAAATAATACAAACCACAATGCACTCATTTCTAACTGTGCATTTAGGATATCAGCAGAGGATGAAGATGCAGCTGGTTTGGGCCTGAACTGTTGGTGGAGGGGAGTAGGAAAGGGAGTTAAAAGGACACAGTTTAAAGTAAGGAAGATGCTATCTTTCTTTATCCTGTTGCACCTTCCAGTGGATTTGATCACCAAGTACAACTTATTTTTGTGCTGGCCTCGGGGGCAGATGGGGGATAGAGACAAACACTCTGACATTATTGCAGCTGAACCCACATTGCTTCGATGAGGTCAGCGCTCTCCAGGCTCGCCACAACAAGTTCAGGTCCTTCAGTCTGTTTCTTTGGAGCTCAGTTTCTGCTGCTCATGAAATCTCATGGCTGTGGTTCAAAGCAGAAAAGCTGCAGCCCTTACAAAAAGGGAACAGAGCTGGGATGGGTTATACCCTGCTGTCTCTCTTACGGAACAAGATTTTCCTGCACCATAACAAGCTTTTTCAGGAAACAATGGGAAAAGGCAGGCAGTGTCCTGTAGCTACACAATTTCAAACACACAAAAACTCTTCACATTAGCTGTGGTTAAGAAGAGTCAGACAGACAGAACTGCATTGAATTCCAAAATACACCACCCCCCAGTTTGTCTGTCTTTAAATAAATGCCACTTTCTTAAAGGACATTAAATCCATGTTATATTTTTCAAGTCCAGTAGAGGACAGCTCCACAGGGATGTTGTTGGATGACAGGGACAGGATGGGGACAGTTCATTCTGAAACTTTTTTTTTTTTTTAAATGAATGAAATGTTGTATAGTTTCTACCTAGGGTTTTCACCGAAAGGCAAAATAAACACTCTTTGGCCTGTTATTTTGGGTCATATGCTGTGCCTTCCTGCTACAGGGATGTTTAGATCCTGTTTGAAGTCAGTCAGCAGGTACAGCCACAATACAACTTCTATAATCCTCTGCTTGTTCCAGTGTGTGTGCAACATTTTCCTTGTGCCATAATAGCATGTTTGATGTATTTATTTCACTAAAATAATATTTCGTAAGTCAGTCTGAAAGCAGAGGGTCCAAACAAAGTCTTGGGATTTAGCCTGCAACACACATCTTGTAAGATTTATACTCCGCAGTATATTGACTCAGGCTCTGTAGTATTATAAAATGTAGAAAAATTCCACTTCATAAATACTAATGTTTTGTCAGCATCAACACTTAAGTTTTAATGACTTCTAAAATTAAAGGAAATATAGGTATACTTTATTGCTTTACATTTTGGTAAATTTAGTCTATTGTGTTGAATTGTGTTTCACCAAACCTATTACGTGACATAGAACAAACTGAGAAGGAACTAAGAATTGTAACACTGAGCACTAAACTAAGAACAGGAATCTGCAAGGAGGGGCTGATGTAATGACAGTGTGGATAGTCACCATGTGAGGGAGCACTTAGTGTCAATTTGTCAACTCCTTTTAACAGCACTTGGCAATAGCAATTTTCTCCTTTTATTTTTATTCCACCAATCAGTAACTGTAAAAAGACCAGCAGTCAATGCTTTGCAGGTGTTCTTTTGTAACAAGATAATATTAATTAGGTTTTTAAACCCCTAATTGCTGTTTATTTCCTTTTCTTTCTACATCAACAATTTCTTAATGCTTTTCTTTTGCAGACTTTTTACTCCATTCTAAGCCATTTTTTCTTTCTCACTGGACTGCCTCTGTCTTTTCTCTTGTATGTGGTCATTTTCCTCACTCACTTATTATTAAAACTCAATGTTCACTGAATTTAAGCCATGAAAATATATATCTTTTTACTGCAGTATTATTTTAGATGGTTAATGTGTTTATTAGTGCACTCGCAGAATTGTGATCTGTTTGATTTCATGCTGACTTGACTACAAAATTGTCCTAGGAACCAAAAGAAATCAGGAAAGTGTACAGAGGCAGAGGCCGTTTCAAATAGGAATTAAGAGGGTACTAAAATATACTTTAAAAATCACTAACCCACAAGTATTGAATATAGTTTTCATGTTTACCGCAGTATTCTCAGCATGTTTAGTCATCCAGTAAAACAACAGGGAGCAAGGCAAATATGAGCAAGGATTTCACCAGTACCAATTGGATGTGAAACAACATTGCCAGATTTTCAACTTTAGGATGGGAAATGGCACCAGCCATAAAGAGTGCATACTGCCAAGGAGAAAAATAGATTTGTGTTTTTAAAAAATGTTATATTTCATTCTTTGTCTACCTCAACATTTGCTGTTAATTGTCCAAGAGAATTAAAAGAGAAAAAGAGTGACTGAAAGGTCCATCAGAAAGGCTCCCAGAGGCAGAACTCTGTTGCCATTAGCTTCAGAGGAGCAGGAAGCAGCACCAGCAGAAGCCTGAGCTCTGATGGTAACTCTGATTGACTCAGGGATCAGGTGAAGCAGATATAAAGGGAACTGCACCTGACAATGGATTATCTAAGGATGATTTATGGTCTGCCTGACAGAACTAGAGCTCTGTGGCTTGTTCACAGCACATCCCTTACCTTAAGGGATACTTCATATGCTATTTCCCAATCTAGTAGCTAAAAGCAACAGAAAAACATCTTACTGAGCTGTGACTTTTCTGAAACTTTTGCTAGTAGAGAAACCACTGGTTGCCCCTTTCTGGGTTGGCCATGTCATAATATTGGGTTGGAGACAGTATCATGACAGGAGAGCTCGTATGTTAGCAGAAACTGGGACCCAAAGGTTGCTGCAGAGACAAAAAATAAAATAATAAACAAAATCTGCTACCATCTCCACCTCTCTTTATGCCAAGACTACATAGACCCCACTGACAGTCTGTCGGCATTACCTGTATGGAAGTACTGTAACTGGAAATCAGATCCACCTTTGATTAGGAATCAATTGTTCCCCTGTCATTTCAGAAATGATAACATGTTTCAGGTGAGTACCATGGCATTTTCCAGCAATGTTTTAATAGAAGGTTCTGTTTTCTTCTCAACTTGTCTGTTGCAGTTGACATATACAAGGATTGCTATTAAGAAAAAGGGTCTTTAACAATCTTCGCCTTCCCAAGCTAACTATTAAAGGCCTTAAAAAAAAGTATGCATAATTTGAATATATTTTGGTGGTTTTACAAGTAGGACAAACACATCTCTGTAGGTGGCTCAAATACATATGCCTATCACATGCCACTATTCTTCCCCTGGTGCAGTAACTGCTAATATGCCAAAGACAACTGTCTAGCAGCTTTGACTTCTGAGTTTGCTATTTTTCTAAGCTTAATATTCCAAATCCTTAAATCCTATGACCTTCTACTTTTAATGTCATTCTGTCTTAAACAGATGACTCTAATCAGCTGCTTCTCAGCACTGCTCTAATCCTATCAATTTTGTGTATTAACTCACTAGATGTATGTCCTTCTACAGACTTACTTTAGGACTGTCAGATGGTGACTCTAAGAGATCCTTTTGTCACCATGACTCACGGCCTTATTTCGTAGCACATTGGTTCTTGCCTTCTCTATCATTTCATTTAGCTGTAGATTTCTAACTCTCCGTGATGGCAGAGCTTGTTAAAAGAACATTTTACCGCTTTTAAGACCCCTCCTTAACAAATGAGCTGCATTTTTATGCTCAACAAATGAGCATACATGAACAAGGAGGTGCACAAAGGAGTGTAATGTTATAAATATCTCAGCTGGTAGGACAAGATTTCTAACCAAAACACAGTTTATTCTTCCTGTGACTCTGAACAGCAGCATAAGCTTCCTGATACTTTTGAAGTTTTTCTCTTGTCTCAATGATGCCCGGCTGCCTCCCTTAACCTTAATTTCTACACTTTTAAAATAGCAGTAATAATATACAGCACTTCTTGTCTTCAAGGACACACGAAGGTCTGCATCCCTCTGTATTTTGAGACCAAATCTTAAGTAATTTCACAGAGAAAAAAAGAATACTGTAATGAACTTCTTTGCCAGCCTGAATTCTGAATTAACTCACAGCATTCACCACAGCTATATAACACTGGCTGTGAAGTCTCTCAGAGCCTCTGTTCGTCATCTCTTTCTTTCTGATAGCCTTGAGTTGTGTGGCTGGTAGCCACGTCAGGACTTGAGCAGTTTCAAATATCCTTCTCGTCAGCTAACCACATGCAGCTGCAGCTCTCCTCATATGCCTGGCTCCAGAGACAGCAATGTAGCTCTGGCATGCAAACCAGAAGCAAAAGACATGTGAAAATTTATGCCAATCCACAGCAACAGGAGTCAGAACAGTAGGCTCTTAGTTTTACCTGGAAACAAGGGGGATAGCATTGAAGCAATCACTTCTGCTTCCTGTTAAAAGATTTTGGTCCTATCCTGATCCATGCCTCCATGATTGCAAACAAGGCCATGAGTCCGTCATCCTCAGCTTCTGCTCCATGCACAAAAGGACATCCTCCATAGTCCTACACTGTACTTGTGTCCTACATCTTGTACTTGTGGGCTGGCAGGCAGCAATGAACAAAATTTAGTGTGGAAGGGCTGACACTGAATAAAGAAGAGGAGATAATGCATATTCAGAAATGTGCAAGGAAAACAAAGGCACAAGAAATAGGAGCTGGAGAGGTGGCTGGTTACATGCCTTGGCATTTTCTGCATAACTGGAAGTCTATTGCAAATATGCAGGATGGTTGTACCCTGTTCCCAATATCTCCCATCTTAACAAGCCTGGTCAGGCAGGCCTTGCAAGTCTGAAGTCAGATCTGAAAGAATCAAGAAAGCATAAGCTATCTGTCCTAATTGCTTGAACAACAGAGATCCAGGACTGTAGATAAGGGATTAATAAAAAGCAGAAAGGCACTCCACTGGTGAATTTATGTTAATTACAGGCAAAGGAGCTAAGGATACAATTTTCAGGTCATTGCATCTCTGCTATTCCCTCAGCTGAAGGAACTTAATCCTCATCTATCTTGACTGCACATTGTGTGGGTTAATTGGCATTTCTGCATAAACTGTATTATATGAAGTATGCTAGTAAATTTTAAGAGTCCTTAAAAAGTATTAACTGCTTAGAAAATTAGTAATATATGGATAACTTAGTTCTGAAAGTCATACTATGTTTAAACATTCATTTTAAATCACTTCAAATTGCAGCAATAAACACCTACAAATCACCCTTCTGAGAATCAGCAAAAAGACAGGCCAGGAGCTCAGGAATATTAGCAGTTGAAGGAAAAAAATAATTGCCTTGCCACGTCATTATGCTTCAGGCTCCTAGACTGGGATTGCCTCAGAGAAAAATCTGTTTAATGCTCCTTTTGAGTTCTTTGTCTTCTGCTGCCATAAGCTGGAGGAGAGCAGGCTGCGCCTCACCAGGCAGTTGGGTGGCACACAAATGATGTCCTGGTTGACTTCTACCCACAGTGGGAGTGGCCCTGCTGGAACACCCGGCCTTGGTGCGGGGCAGCCTCTGCTGCCGTGTCCTCCCACCCTTGCAGGGATCCCAGAGGTGCTGCCTTGTGCCTCCCACGCTACTGGCACGCAGCCCAGCTGAGGCAAGGTGCGCGAGGTCCAGTCCACTCACTTTTGCAACTGATGACCAATGAGGAATGCAGTAATTAAGCATGAACAAGTAGAGTCACACCCTTCCAAAGAAAACTGCAGACTGCAATGCCACCTCTGTGAACATGGCAGGAGGGAAACATGCCACAGGGGTGAGCAACGGCTGCAGATCGCATGCTGCCACCCTGCCCCATGGTTCTGGAAGGCACAGTGGAGTGTCCCATGGTCATTCACTTGGATGGATTCTTGCAGGTGTCATTACATGTCAAAGTTCTTTTCTGTGACAGATTTCTCCAGGGCAGAAATCCTTTTACTCTGATTGTTTTGCATACATTCATGTAGCAAAGACACAGTCTTCTCCAGGGGCATTCCTCCTGGCTTCACACTAGCAAACAATTTACTAAGGAATGTGCAACATACAACATGTGGTAAAGTTAACCTAAGGGCTAAATTTCCAGGAGTCCATTATGCAAAATTGTGGCCCCATTAAAAAAAAAAAAAAAAAGAGAGAGAGAAAGTCAAACCATCATCCCTAGGGAGTCTGGTAACCATGTTCTGCAGGAAGGTAGGAGGCTGGAAATCATCTTGTGTAACGCCCTGGAAGTTTGGGTGATGTCGTCCCATCTGTAAGGCAAACTGCTGTTTGGAAATCTGGATTCCTTGCACACATGCTGTGTGGAAACCTAATGTTACAAGTAGGCAGCTTTCTGGCATGCAAGAGTTTCAGGCAGCAGCAAATGCTGGCAGTAAGATCCTTTCCATCTTGCCAGGCTGGGAACTGGGAGAAAGGGATATCCCATCGTGAAAAATCTTACGGCTCACTTGTACCCCGTGGCTATGCTTACTCCACTGACACTCTGCTAGAGAAAGCTTCAGTTTAACATGCACTGTTTATTAACACCTTTTCAAATCCTATTGTAAACCAAGCTGTTAAAAGTTTGCAGTCATGAGCTGGTTAAAATTAACCCTAGCATAAATTTCAGGATTTAGCTGGAAAAGCTAACAGCAGATAAACCACAGACTGTCATTGCACCAGAACAAAAGCAGTTACTGGGTGATTTCTCACCATTTAAATGCCACATTAGAAATAATAGTATCTGGATGAAGTGTATTTGTTTTTCTATAACTGCTTTGTTTTGAAATACTAATATGAGCTGAGCAATTTGTATTCTGATGTATTTTAACTGGAGACATCTGAAACACAAATGGTTTCAAACTACTTCCTTCTACCCTCACCTAGCCTGCTCCTTACTAAAGAAGCTACTCACTAAAGGACTGTTCCAGCATCCTGCCCTTGTCCTAAATATGAAGCAATCTCCCTGTGGAAAAAGAGCAGAGATACCTCAAAATTCAAGCACCTATAGCCAGAGGACACTGCCCTTTAGCAAGATTTTACACATGTTTCTCCTGTTTGAGGCTTCAAGATACTTAATGCATAATAAACCTTTCTTTGCTGGGAGAACCTCCTGTAATCCTTACACCTACTTATTGTACAATGGGGCCTGTAGGAGAACAGAGCAGAGGCTCTGGATCAGAGCCGATGACTGGAGGAGGCTGAAGGAAGACACATTGAGTCAGACCTGCTGAGAATCCAGAGGTTTCAGGGCACCTTCGTGGGTGGCCTGGGAGGAGGCTCTGCAGCTCTTCTCCTGACACAGTGCAGGTCATAGCAAAGAGACTTAAAGATATGTTCCAGTCTTCTAAATTAGTGTCTGCGATTCATCATCGGACACGTGCTACTTCAGTGTTTTGTATCATGATGATTGATTGCCAATGCATTGAAGGTAATTAATACATTACCAAAATGTATTAATTCAAGAACTTAATATTCTGATGTGTCCAGAACAAACCAAGAACTTAGAAGCTGAATCAGAGCCAGGATTCCTTTTATCTGCCAGCAGTCAGTACAAGGTGTTTCAGAAGAATATGTGAGACCTCTGCAGCTGGCATATGAGGGAAACATTATGTCTTCCGTTCTTCCCCTAGACACGCTTTAGATTTCTTCCTGAGCTGGTCACCTTTCAGAGACCTTTGTCCATTGTTACAATTCTGGCTATTCATCATTCAGAGAAACTCTGATGACCACTTTTCAGCCTTCACGATTTTCCTCATGCTGGTGGAATGCAAAGGTTATATTAGGTGTCCGGTGTAGAGACTCATTGCTGTTGTATGCCTGTTCTTTATTTTAATTGATTGTGCCATGTTCTTTTCTATAAAAGTACTGCAGACAGAAAGCTTCAGGTAAGTTACTGGGACTAATTACAGCTAAATTACTTTTATCCACCATGCTCTTATTTATCTCCACATGAAAGCAAACATATCTTGTATTTTTATCTTGTCTCCATATGAGTTTTTTTCCATTCTTTTGATTGATCATCTTTTTCTGATTCACCTTTTTTTTTTCTTTTCCTGAAACCACTCTAATTAGCTCTGTGTCATCCTTTTTGACATGGAGCTATGAAGACCACACAGCTGATGCTGCAGTGTCAATACAAACAATGCCAGAATTTTTTCCATCACATTGTATCTGCTATTCTTTTCTTCCCCTTTAGTGGCTTATTTGTTCGTTTGGCCACCAATGCCCATTGAGAAACCTACAGTGATGCTTCGTTTTAGGTTTTAAATTAGTTTGGAGTCCTAGGAGACATATGATCATTGTAATTTTTCCCATTCAATCTACAATAGATTGCATATCTGAGCACTGAGAAATCTATTTTATCTCATCTGAGGAACTTCAAAGAGACCATTTTTAAATATTCCCCTCTCTTTTCATAAACTGTGCTTTCTCCTAGATAATTGCCTAAATGACAGCCTCCTAGATAATTTCAGCTTCTTTTCTGTTGCAGAAATAAGGGGATGATGAAAAGAAAACATCAGTTTCTTTAATACTTCTTTATTTACCTTTACTCTACAGTGTCACAATATAAAAAGTGAAGGAAAAGTATGAGTTTGGGGGGATTGTTGGATAAATTTTTAAAGCTATTTTAATACAGTCTTTTTTGGCAACTATGGGACAAGCCTGTTTGCTGTCATTTTTAAAACCTTATTTAAAAATATATTTAGGAACCCAAGTAAGTCAAGTATATTGGATTAATTAAATGAACTTCAACCTTTATATTTATATATTGTATTTTATATATATATATATATATATAAAATTTAAATAATAATGGGAAGATTCTGATGTTTTCAGTAACACCAGATCATATGTGCTTACCCTCCTTGTTTGATACTTTCTGGCCATATCAGCCATGACAAGCCCTCAGTAACAATTGTGTGAACAATCTGATCAAAGATTTCTTTGAAGTTGAGAATTAAATGCTTTGCTCTACACAAAACGAACCGTTCAACACTTCTCATCTTGAGTACACTAAGAAATACTTTTGTGAAACAGGTTTATCAGGGCTGCCTAACAACTGGCCACCTAAGTACTTGTATCAGAAGAGTGAGCTCCTTCTATGTGTTCATTTTGGCTTTCAAAAATTAATTTGGCTTTTATTTCAAGTATGTTCCACCGATGTCTCAAAACAGAAGATTAGCAAGCTACTTAAATGCTTGCACTCATTTATCATTGTGTCAGGAGGAAAAAATCTGTAAAAACATAGAAAAATGATCACTTAAGGTATAAGATTAAGAATGGGAACCAGAACTATCTTGAGAGCCAAAAAATACGAATTCATGTCCTTATGTCTGTGAAAGAAATACAACATGGCCTTAGGCAAATCAGTTCGCATCGTGGTAGTTCTGCTTCCTCTCCAGCTGTCAGACAGGTATAATTTTAGTCTGCAAGACAGGAAAAAAATGTGATTTCCACAGTAAATAGGTAGTGTGGTAGAGTACAGTGTTACAAAACTGGCAGAGTCTTCCAGTTGTCATTCTTGATTATTAGTTCTGATCTTTGGATCCCATGTGCATCCAAACCTTCTTGGTTTGAGTTCAGGTGCCATTTCTAGCAAGGTCTCTTGCATTTTCAGAGGAGACAGGACCTTGGCAGCTCAGCACTCTTGGGACCTGCCTGTATGGCCCTTAGATGTGTTTCTCTGACTGGCAAGCTTCTTGATAGGTTTGACCTCCTGCAATATTAACCCCACGTAGTAACTTGTAACCTTCAGTCATATCACATTCGTTGATCATGGAGAACTGAGGCGCCACAAGATACTTGGTAGGAGCACCATTACACCAAGCGAAATTTATTCAAATAAAGCCCCATGTGCCTACAGAAGCATATACTCTGGTTAGTCTATGCTTACCTTCCTTGTGGGCTAATCTACTGATTGTCTTAGATGAGAAAGCTCCCAATAACTGCCCTGCAGGAATCAGCCACTTAGAAAGGCATCCCTGAGAACGTATCCTTATGCAAGTCACTCATCCCCTGCTTTACACAAGCTAAAAAGGGAATTTTAGCTTCCGGCAGCCTAATTTTTTGCATGTGTGTGCATGTCTAAGTACTCAGACCAAGGATGAAGTAAAAGCTGCTGTCATTCTGAGCATCTCAGTGAACTTTTTCATTCAGTGGTAAAAATGGAGACCATGAAAGTAATGGGTAATGGAGTGGGGTGTGTCTCACTTTCAAGTGCTTCTCTATCACTGTTTTGGGGAAGAAAAGGGGAGCTCTGCAGAGATCTCTAGAAAGGTGGCATTGGTCCTGTTGCCACTGCTGAGCCTTTCAGGCGTGCAGCACATTCCTCTCTGCCACTTGATGCTTCTTGGAATTGACACCAAACAAAGAGAGTTTGAGTCAAAAATAATTCCTTCAGAAGGAAGGAATTCCTTTTTTCATTCTCACAGTCTTCCTACAGCAGCTGCAGGTAATGTAGTTGTTGGTGTTGCTGCCAAAAGTCACTCAGGAGCCTACGAATTGTTTTGCAAAACTGATGCTGTTTGACTGTAAAATGGCAAATATTCATCAACAAGCTGCAGCTTGTCTGCAGTGATCAGCACTGTGACTTGGAGCAGCATTCATGCCAGCCATGTTAAAATGGTATCGAGTTAAAAAGTGGGGTAATGTGATGGCAATGAAGGAGTTGCCCTTTATAGTTTCACCACTCATTCCATGGTTTTGGAATATGGAAAAGCTGCCTTCAGTATTGACTTACCTAATGGGAAGATGATTCCTTCTATGGAGAATCAGTGATTTCTATAGTAATATGTAAGTATGGAATCAACTGCAAGATAACTGCAGCTTGTTGCAAACAAAGGTCTTTCAAACAGGCAGCCTCCCAGAACAAGCTTCTTTCTGGACACTGATAAGAGCAGGGAAAACTGCCCTAAAAAGTTCAGGATTTATCCCTAGAAGCTGGACTACCAAAAAATATGACCCACATGAAACTTCCAGCTGGCTGATGATACTTATTTTCTTGGAAGCTTTCTTTCTTAACTTGTTTTGTTCTTTTTAAAATGCATTAAAACACGGAAATCAAAAGCTGACTTTGAATTCCACTTACCACACTGTCTTTGGGTCCTGTACCAGTGGTATACCACACTCAAATGAAAGGATTCAGTGATGATTCTTTATCAGTAATGGATTGATACTAACTTTTACACCTTAATAACATGGGAAACCAATTACAGGTTTGCACTTCAGGTTATTTTTATCATCACTTTAACCTCTTATATGTTCATGTGGTTTGTGTATTTGAATGAAGAGGGCTTGTCTTTCATATGTAATAAAACTGTCTCAGGTTTGATCATCACGTTGAAAAGTCAAGAACCCCAGAGTTGCAATACTGCTCCCAGATAGATTTTTTGCTTGTCAGTAATTTGAAAGAAAACTGTTATTAAAAATAAGACTTGAGTATAAATTTATGAGATGATATATCAGCCCATATCCCTGTGTTTCCATGTAATGCTTTATGTCAGCTTGGACAGTTCCTCATAAGTCACAGTACAGAAGACATGTGGGCACTAATAACTTAGGATTCTATTAGCTTTTTTCACCCAGACACAATGTGCTGCAAATATTAATTAGGTCTCACTATACACCTACAGGATAGCTCAGTACAATGAAATCAATTCAAATGTGCCATAAGAGATGTTTTGAAGAAGTATCTTCAGCTACTATTGTTTTCGTATTTTGTTGCAACCATCAGTTAGCATTTCCTCTCTGAAGTATTCATGCATTGACATGCATCTACTTATATTAATGCTCATACATCAAGGCAAAAATAGACTCTGAGATTAAAACTGAATGCTTAATAGTGAATATACCTTCCATATTTTTATGTGTGAATTTCTCCTACTTACTGATGGACTCCTACAAATATATTTTATTGACCATCTTACAATGGATATTCAGGGTCCTTTTAAAATGCATGTTACTGAAAAACCTAATTCCTTACCTCACATGATTTATTACATATATATATATCTTTTTCAAGAGCTGGGGAGGATGTCTATGCTCTTATGACTGAATATAAATGCTCTTTTGGGGCTGACACTGGTTCTTTCATTCTCTACGAAATAGAGATGTCGGACTGTTCCAAAGGGGTCTTGACACGATTGAGAGGTGGGCCAGTGCAAACCTCATGATAATCAATAAAGCCAAGTACAAGGTCCTACACCTTAAGACACACACCTACAAGGTGGGTGGAGAGGTGATTAAGAGCAGCCCTGTGGAGAAGACTTGGGGGTGATTGTTGATGGAAATTCAATATGAGCTGGCAATGTGTGCTGGTAGCCCAGAAAGCCAACAGTGTCCTGGGCTGTATCAAAAGGACCACGGCCAGCAGGTCGAAGGAGGTGATTCTACCCCTCTACTCTGCTCTTGTGAGACCCCACCTGGAGTGCTGTGTACAGGTCTGGTGTCCCTGACATAAGAAGGACATGGAACTATTGGAGAAAGTCCAGAGGAGGGCCAAAAAGTTGGTAAGAGGGTTGGAGCACCTCCCCTGTGAAGACAGTTGGGAAAGTTCGGGCTGTTCAGCCTGGAGAAGAAAGTTGCATGGTGGCCTCACAGCAACCTTCCAGTACCTGAAGAGGGCCTGCAGGGAAGCTGGAGAGGGACTCTTTGTCAGGAACTATAGTGACAGGACAAGGAGTAGTGGATACAAATTGAAAGAGGAAAAATTCAGGTTAGATATTAGGAAGAAATTTTTTACTATGAGGGTGTTTAGACACTGGAACAGGCGGAGGTTGTGGATGCCCCAACCCTGGCAGGGTTTAAGGCCAGGCTGGATAAGGCCTTAAGCAACCTGTAGAGGTGTCCCTGCCCAAGGCAGGGGGGGTTTGGGACTGGGTGATCTCTAAGATCCCTTCCAACCCTTAACATCTATTCTGTGATTCTATAAATCTGTGACTGTCATATTGGTCATACAGTTAATGTATAAATATGCACCAAGGACACCTATGTTAATTCATGTGTGCACTTAACCCTGTATTTTTCTGACTATAGATGACAGAAATATCTTGTCATCTTCAATAGATTCAAGATTGAACCTTATTATCTATATGTTAAAAACCTAATATTTTTTGCTGAATGTGTGTCTGAGTAAGAGCTTGAACTTAATACCATCTGGGTGAAATGAAATAAAATCTGCCACTAACTTGATTGTTCAAGGTTATTATGTCCTACAATGGCAAACTGCTATTTAAGGAAAATGACTTACACTTTTTTTCCCAGTATAAAATAAGCTCATTGATCTCAATATAGATATATAGCCTGAAAATGTATTTGCTTTGAAAATCACTTAACATACAGTTGTGAAATTCTCTGTATTCTCTCTTCTGTGGCACTGCAGTATTTGATCTATATTCAATGTTTAATATTTTTAATTAGGATCTAATTTCACCAGGATAGATCCTAATCCAGATGTGAAATGGAAGCATACTGCTGGGAAGAGCTCACAAAAATGAGAAATGTGAATGGTGCTGCCTTATAGGTGTGGTGAGTTTCTCTTGTATCTCTTCTTGAGAATTGAATGAGCTTTCACAATGAGAACTTTCTGCATGGTGCTGAGAAGCCCACATGCACATGGAAGGGGAACTTGTTATAAGCAGCTCATTATCCCAAAGGAACAGCACCTTCCACTGTACTTGAGTGGAACAGATGACATGATGTGTTTGACTTCACCCGTATAAAAAGTTGTGGGGAGGAGATTTCCTATTCTTTTCACATCCAAACCTTTGAAAATACTGCTCGCCAGGTCTGGCCTATGGTCAATGGCACTACTTGCATTTGGCCATACGCCTGGAATGTTTGTGTTTATCTTAGTCTCTTTCTAGCAAATAACTTTTGAGCACAGCAGGTGCCAAACCTCACTCTCCCTCCCACCAAATATTGTCTTCATATAGGAGGACTTGATGATTTATATCTGGAAGAGTTAAGTGCATCTGAAGTAGACTTTTCCTGGAAGCTGGAACTTTGTGGCCACCTTAGGAATAGAGGGTAAGCTATCAGCTAGTTTGCTGCTATTTTGTATAGTAAGAGGACTTCTGTTGTTTTCTTATTCACAAATATATTCTTGTCAAGACACAGGATTTTACTTTTTCACCAATATTGTTCTAATTTTATTGATACAAACTCCTTCATGACATCAACTTTACACAATAGAATCAACAGGACAGGGACAGACAGGAGAGTATTTTTTTTTCCTCAGGCTGCTGATATGAAGCTGTTATCACTTATCAAAAATTAGAGAATATTCTAAGTTGGAAGGGACCAACAAGAACCATAAAGTCCAACTCTTAAGTGAATGGCCCATACAAGACATTGAACCTGTGACCTTGGCATTATTAGCACCAAGTTTTAACCAACTGAGCTAATCTCAGGGTCACTAGTTGTCTTCAGTTCTTGGTGCCACTCTACAGTTTGAAAAGGCACAACTAAGATGCTTATATACCAAGACATACAGAAGGCCTGAAAAACATAGGGCAAGTAATCAGCAGATTTAAATTCTCTTGCTTGGAGCAGTTTTTAAAACAAGGTGGGAAAGAGATGAGAGGGCGGGTGATCACAGGCTGTGCTGCTGAGCAGAACTAGCAACAGAGGTGGCTAAATCATCTTTTACATCTCACTGGAAAGCTTCCAGGAGAACTATACTTCACTGAATTAATAACAAAAACTACACACAAGTAAAAAATAGCCCTACACCTTACCTGCTGTGTCAGATAGAGTTTCCCATCACATGGTCTAAAGGAGTTTTTCCAAATAATTCTTTAAGTAATAATTAAGTAGAATTTGGAAATCCACTGCAAAACACTGAATGCTGCTTTTAGCTCAATTTACACACTGTGAACTCTGTTTTCAGCTATAGTTTGGGCATGAGATGGAGCCTCCATTCCTTAAAAAATATTTTAAAAATCGTCAAGTAATCTGCAATCAGATATACAATCCCTTGTATTTTGGCTCTTGCTTGGCTATAGAGACCAGGCATTGGTTCAAGTTGTTCTCTCATATCTAGAAGATAGCATTTTCTGCAGTCTCTCTGCCTCTACATGTTTATTAACCAACATTTTCTGAACTAGAACGACCTTTTCAATGATATGAGGCATGTGAAGTGGATAATCATAGCAGAGGGAGACAGAAAAAACCTTTTTTTGATTAGTGAGTCCATTCTCCTTTAAGGACAGTCTGCAGTCCCAGAGATGGATGTATCAGATTAAATTGTCATCACAGTTTGACTTTTCCAGGCATCTGCAAAAATTATTTATTTATGTAAGTGAGAGCTTCAAGTGTAGAAAGGGGAGTAACACATCTCTCTAAAAAATCATCTTCCTAAAAAATTGCTTTTTCTTGTGGATGTTTTTACTCTTCCCTGAAACAGTTGAAATATTTTAAGTATTAGTGGAACTGCAGAGGTTCAGTGCCTCTGTATAGCCACCATAGTAAGTATCAAGAGCAGGAAGTCAAAACAAGAGGTAGAAATGACAGTTAATCAGGGCACAGACAATTAAAAATCCAGTAGCACCACTTAATTTTTTTAGGCTGATCAATCACTTTTCACTATGAGGGAAGAGAAAAATTTCCACTTTTTAAATTTGAATGGTGTTTCTAGGAAAAGCAAAAGCTCACTAAATCTGTGAATCAATTACCAGAGGCATAAAGGTTGATCAAAGCGTAGAGAAGGAGGACATTTGAGACCCAGTGGAAAAGCATACTACTGACTCCTTGGCATGTTACCATGGATCAGATAGGACCAAAATGGTTAAAACAATAAGAGTATACAGCCAAAAGCTTGCCCAAGCAATCACATGGGTAATGATGCTAACTGCCAGGAAATAAGTGTTTTGCAGTATGTGATGGCTGCATCAGTTGGTGAACTACCTGCTATTATCTAATGGAAGAAAAGTATTTATTGAATTATCCCTCTGTGGTTTCAAAGATCATGCGTTAAAAAAATTCCGTATGTTTTCCACGTAGGAACTCTTGTGATAAATTATCTTATCCACTGCGGTATGAGAATTGATATTTTGCTGATGTACAAATGAGAGGTCTTATTGATTGTAGATTTGTCTCAAACAGTTTTGCACTGCTATTCCTTTGAGGCCACTGCTTTTAATTGCATAGAGTCATCATCTGAACATAGAGCTGGGAATCACTCTTCATCTCCAGTTTCAGCATTAACTGTAAATTTCAGCTCTTCATTTTTAGTTAAATCTTGAAGAACTCACTGAAGAACACAAGCATTCCCCAAAGTTGTACTACTAGTGTGATAGGACTTTTGAACTGCTGAAATAGGGTTAGAAGGAGCGTTAGTTGGTTTTTCAGAAAAATATCAGGATCAAAGACCAATTAAAGAAAACATTCAGTCAATAAGGGATTCTGAAAGGCAATCAGGAAGTACTTCTGTAGTCAAGAGATTGGATAAATTCTTCTTGTTATTATTAGGTGCTTATCAAAATTGCAGTGCTTATGAAAAGTACTGTGCTCTGATCACCAGAGACTGCAGCATCCTTTTTGAAATCCAATTTTATGGAAAAAGTCAGGAAGAAAGGTAGGTACCCTATTACCTGCTTCTTTGTGTGGCTTAGATGGTGCCACCATACATTCCCTCTGCAATTTCAACATCAAAATGTAAAGTTCATACGTAAAATTGCTTTTCTGGATACTTTTATCGACAAAATATAAATATTACATAATGAGAAATTGCATTTAATAAATGAATTTCATACAAACAATTATTACTTCAGTACCACAGGAAAAAGGCCAGGAAAAATGTCAGAGATCAAGCCTTACACATCTTGATTGCCCATAGCAGTGAAGAAGGAGGGATGGAACTACCTGCTTGAGTTCGCAGGAGGTCCCTTTCCATTGCTGTCGTGCACAGGCAGGTGACAGCCATCTGACTGCCACCTTCAGCCTTCCTCTAAGGAATCAGTTGATTTGCTCCCAATGGTCTGATGTTCATTGCAGCAGTAACTGGTCTTAAAAGTAATCTGGGGGCTTGGATTAGTCTAGGAGAAGAATAGCTGAAAAAGACTATTGTAGCATGATAGATTTCAGGTGAGAAGAGCATCTAAAGACACTTGTATGCTCTCTGAACCAAAGAGGACTAGACTGAGGTTTGGAAGCAGTAAAGGGCTTGGGAGAGACAAGTACCTTAGTGACAATGGGGGAAGGGGTGTTCAGGCAGCAGGAATGAGGTCTCTGGATTTTAATGGGAAATTCAATAGCTGAAAGATTGACTGTCACTGAATAGGACATAGAGAAGTTACGAAAGTGCAACTAGAACTAATAACTGAGTTAGCAATATTCTGTTACCTGGATGTTGAGAAGGTAAATTACATTATGTCTGAAGAAGGCACATGGGATCTTGTATAACAGTCTCACGCTGGTATCATGCTTTCATCTGATGTGATCCTCCCTGCCTTTTTAACATAACTGTGTTATGCAGAGCAGTGTCCATCCCCAGGGTTACTTTCTATTTGCCCTCCCAGCACTGGTCAGGAACAGAAGAATTGCTTTGAGACATGAGCTAGAACCTGGGGTTCTCCTAAAGAAATTCTGGGACATCCCACCCCAAAAAATTCTATTCCAAAATCAAAATGCAAAAAAAAATGGCAAGAGACAGGTTTTAGATAACCTTGGTCCAATTTACAATAGTAATGATTAAAATAAATATGTGCCTCTGAATTGTTAAGGTTGGAAAAGACTTGCAAGATCGTCGATTCCCAACCGTGAACTAGGATTTTGGAAAATTAAGTGATTTACATTTTCTCTTTTTTCTCTCACTCTCTCCAACACTTGAATCATAATAATGATGACTGGAACAGAAAGGGAAGTATTTTTTCTTTTTAAACTTTATGGCAGTCACTTAAGTTGCCATAATGACACTGCAGAGAGATTACAGGGTTGATTCTAAGATTTGTGGCATACGATAACTCTCTCAAGGCATTTCTTAAAATAAAAGCCGTAAACAGACTTAAAACATGCATGACAAAGAAAAACTGGGGACATAATTTTCAGAGTTGGTATTTCAGTAAAAGTTGCTCATTCATTCTCAGCTCCTATTACAATAATTTATCACTTCAAGTGTTACCTGGTCCACAATTTCTGCTTTCTGATAGAAGATTTTATTAAGTAATTTAATAATGAAATAGATACAAATTTCAGCTCCATAATCCCAATTTCATTAGTTGCTTTGCCAAGGGACTGTTGGTACAGCCAGAGAAAAACACAGCCCTGCTCTGTTCAACAGTGCCAGGTTGGAAGACCTTCCAGCTCCTGGCAGTGCCTGGTGCAGTGCGGATGCCCCTGTCTCAAGGAGACAAAGCGCTGCCTCTGGGCAAGGGCATTCATTCAGTGGGAGCAAAATGCAGCCTCCCCATGCCCCGAGCAATAGCTCCCACAACCATTGGTGTATCTCAGCAAGCACACCATAGAATAGTGGTAATGGAAGGGCATAGTTTTCTTGTGACACTGTTTCATATTTGTCTCACTTGCCTGTGCCTCAGCTTGCCCTTTCCCCACAGAAGCAGGAGTGGGCTCTTCTGGGAGAACCTGTGTCTCTGTTCCCCATCCCTCTGGGCTCTGGAGAGTCTTTCAAATCTGAAGGTAAGCTCTAGGCTGGGATATCTTTTGAAGGGAAAATAGAGATAGTTTTCATAAATCATTTAACACCAAGTACTGTATTTGAAAACAGGTAAACTGTGGAAAGATTATCTTTTTGGTATGCTGGCATGATAGTGCGGTGGCTTTTTATACAGTTGCAAATAGCTTTGCAAAAAAACTATTTGAAGGATAGAGACTTCAGAAAACTGGCTGTGTTGCCTATTTTAGGGACCCTGAGCTGAAAATAGTGCTGCTCATTCACCATCAGTAGGACTATTTTCTTAGTGTGCATATCCAAACACACTTAAGCACCTGTGCACCCCAGTGACAATGTGAGATCTCTGAAGAAGCTTCAAGGCTCTCTATTGCTTTTAAATGAAAATCATAAATTCTGCAGAGCTCGGCACTGATTCAAGTATTAGATAAATATATTAGGCAGGCTGCCTAATATATTCAGCCAGGGGAATTGCAACCTGACACACGCGTTATGAACAGGAAACTAACCTCTATTGATTGGTGTTAGTGCTGATCTTAGATTCCTCAGCAACTTTCAGGTGACATTTCCTCTCTCTTGATTAATTACAAGTTCATATTGTTTGTAGAGGCAAGCCAGACAAATGCAAAGAACTATTACTTTCAAATGAGAGGTTTCAAAACAGAAAGAGCTGATGTTTTCTCAGGTCTTGAAGCATTTTTAACCTTCTGCCCCTGAAAGGCTGGCTATCCTGGATGCTAGAACCACTTGCTTAATGGAAGAAGAATAATACTGCAAGGCAGGCAGACAGGCTTCCTCCGGCTGCAGAATCAACACAGTCTCAGACTCCACCACCCCATCAATCCTCAGGGTCTCTGCAGAGAATGCCACAGAACGTCGTTTAGCAGTGGCCCCAAACTGCAAGGAGAAAATGAACTGATTTCTCTCATCCAGGTGACGGGGCTAGGTACACTCTGTAATCAGAGGCAAATGGACCTATCTCACTTGCAGACTGTCAGTTTCTAGATTTGTAGGTTGATCAATGCTCTATAAAAGATGTAATCTCCCATATTTGTCCCACCATAGCTTTACAATACCATTCCTTTCTCTTCCATATACCTCAATTACTTTTACCCATGGGCTATTCCTGGGACTTATCACAGACGAGGGGGGTGAGTGCAAGTGCATTTAGGTGCATAAAAGGGAGAATACATCTTCTGTTTGGTTTTAGCATTGGCTGTATTCCCAGATTTGAAGCTTTCTGGAAGGTGACTGTGTACATCTGTGTCAATCAGGGAGCAGCAAGGGCTGCATGCCTTGCAAGGGGAGTTGATCTGGGAGCTGCGGGTGCCAGCGAGGCAGCAGGGACAGCAGCCACACCGAGCAGGGGGGCAAGTCTGGTAAGACCCCAGCGGGGGAAGGGGGACAGGTCTCACAGCTTTTCACATCAGGATGGTTCAGGTCACCAAGCCACATTGTATCAGAGTAGGCTTTGAGCACAGGCAGTGAAATCCCTGCAAGGGGACATTGCCTGGTGATGCACTCAAGGTCCTTGCAGAGCAATGGCTTTGTTTTAACTCAGTTTTGTCCACTGGAAGTTCAGGTTTGTAAATGATAGGGGCTGCTGGTGGGACCTGTAGTCAAAGAAGAAGCAGTGCTCCTTGACTTGGGTCCATTGTATCTAACAGAGCTCGAGTGCTGTAATGTTGAAGAGAAGCTGATGCATGTTAGCATTTTGTACTAGTTATGTTGTGCTTAATGGCAACCAAACCAAAGAATTCAGTGGTCACTTGTGTAACTAGAGTTCATATTTTTAAAATGGCATTCACACACGGGGATTCAGAAAGTTCATAGCTGTGTCTGTCATCACTGTACTGTAGCCAGTGAGCCTTAGACACTAGGACAGAGTCCTGCACCTCTCATGAATCACCTTTCCATTCTTTGCAAACATACCTGGTGAATGTGCTTTTCTTTTTTTTCTTTTTCTTCTTTTTTTTTTTTTAATCTGAAATATCAGTCAGTTTGGGATAAGAACCATTTAAACTGATTTAAGATCTTCCTCCTGCATTTTGACTAGTTCATACACCATTTCTTCACAGAAGTTACACAGTTGGATAAACTGTTTGTCAGAATCTCTAAGCAGCTTTGAAGAGGACTAGTACTGTCTGCAGTGCAAATGCTAATTTAAGAAAACAAAACTCAAACTATTTTATTAGGAAAAATCTTGTGAAAGCCTAGAGTAGTTAATACATTTACTTCACAGTCCAGAACCTAAAGCACTAATTAAAAGTATAAGTCTTTGTTATTTGATTTAAAACCTTTGGCAGACAAGATCTGAATCTAAAAAGTAAACATGTTTTCTCATTTCTGTCTCTATACATATGCTGTTGTTTTAATTGCTCAATATAGCATTCATACTTCAAAGTTTATCAGAGAACATCAATAAATATACACACAATTAGTGTGAAAAGAAAGGGGTTGTATTGTTGATTGCATTAAAATTAGCAGTATTTTACTGCAGCAGAATAAATAATTCTTGCAAATGTTAAAAATCCTGGATATTTTTGGTTTACATATTGCACTGTTTCAAGCAGTGAAAAATACTCTTCTATAACTCCAGAAGTACCTCAAACAGACAAGATAAACTTGTCCTTTTAAAGGGGAGATAACAAACAGCTGTGTTGTCACTTGCTGGGAGACTTCAGAGAATTAACAAAATAGAACTCATAATTTATTCCTTGTTTGACAAAGCAGCAGAGGAAATATTCATTTCCTTTGCCATTATTACAGGCTACCATTTTTCTGCCTATTAGAGAGAAACTATTAGATTTAAAAGCAAATACAAAACCTACTGGGTCTTCCTTACCACAGTATTAATAGATTATTGGAATGCATTCAGATATCTGCTTGCTAAAAAGCTTGTAGCAGAGAAAGAAGTTTCTGCTCTTCGGTTGGGGTGGTGCAAATGACCACAGGAAAGTCCTTAGCTGATCTGAGTGCTTCAACTTTCTTTCTGGACAACACTTAAAAATATATAGACATCTTCAAAATTTCCAGATGATAAATGGCATCTACTTAGATGGCTTACAACTTAAAAACGACAGTGATTCTCAGATGAAATATTGCTGCCACTATTGGTACAGAAAATTCATTTGTTCTGCTTGGTTTATGTCAGGAGATTTGGTGGTCTTGCCTCAATTCTGCAGCAAGCCATCATTCTTACATCTCATTTTGTATGTTTGGTCTCACACCTTTCTGGGGGCTGGGTAAGGTGCTATATGTTCCTTTGACTGTCTCTGGCTGGAGTTGACCTTATCTGTCATCTCTGATACCTGTTCCCATCTTTTCTTTTGCCTCCAGCTTCTTCCATTACAAGTATTATAGTTGGGAGTTTCCTTTCAAAAGTGTTTGCAGGTTACCAACAATGATTCATTGTTAGAACTGTCAAATTACACTTTGCACTATTAAATAACAGGATATGGCACCAATGAAACTGAATCTGACACTGTTTCATTACAATACTTTTCCATATGGATGGCATTAATTTCAAAGGACTTTCAGCAATCTACTAATTTAAGGGATAAAGATGACCAACTTTACCATGACTTGCCCAAACTTGTGCTACGTAAACTGCAACTTAGAGGATTTATGTAGCTAAACAAGTCTGACTTTGTCAATCAGCTGCTTAGCTGAGATACTCTTTAGCATATCTGTTCCAGCAAATTAAGAGTACTAAATTGTATATTGTTGCCATCGACATAAACAGGTCTATGAAAGATTTTACTTATGTCTTTTTTGTTTTGTTTTGTTTTGTTATCAGGAAATACTCTTTTGTCTCCACTGAGGTTGTGTTGTGGCATATCTTGTTTGCTTTTAAAATCCACTCATAGTCTATAATTTTTTAATACAATTTTATCTTAAAGATCAGCACTGCTGTTTTTTTTTAAAAGTTGACATATAGGTGGTTTCTTGCTCCAGAATTGCTAAGTAGAGCTGGGCACCTCCTGTGCTACTTGCTTTAGCTTTGCAGGGTCTGCCCTTCAGATATATTTTGACAATAACAGTCCACATTTTGTTCAAGTCAATTTTCTGGGGTTTGGTGGTTTTTTGTTTGTTTGTTTGTTTGTTTTGTTTTAAATCTAATTATTATTTATCTGCCTGCCTTTTACTTTTCTTCATGCATGTCTCAGCATGTCAGCAGGCTAGCCAAGATTTTGGACTATCAAAAGACTGGGAATGAAGTTTTTGTTCACACTTCCAGCCACAATGCAGTCAACAGCAGGAAACCAGAGTTGCATATTCTCTTCTAGTTTCACTTTCCTTTAGTTAAAAGGCACCACACACATACATTTCAAATATATGTGTAGTACATTGCTTAAGTCTTTATAATAAAATTTGTAGTAAACTTATTCAAAGTAAACAGTGCCTGAGGTACATGATGTGTTAAAGAATTTTTAGTTACTGTAGGAAGTGAGGTGATACTCCAAGAGTTTTTTGTTTGTTGTGGTGTTTTGTTTTTTTTTTTCCCACTAACACTGCAGATTCAGGTGAAAGTTCTGTTTAAGTAACTTCCTGTTGCCTTTTGTATTGTCAGATCACAGAATAGCAGAATTGTTAGGGTTGAAAGGGACCTCTGGAGATCATCATGTAGATATTCAGTTGTCCCAGAGCTTCCAGATACTCCATTCTTCCCTTCAAACACCATTCTTGCCTTTTGGTTGTTATCCAGCAATAGTCACCCTGGGCCCTACCCTGCTGCCCTGGCTTGTAGCATCCTTGTCCCATACAGCTCTCTTTGGTGCCACTCAAAGATCACATCCTAGAACTACACTGCTGCAGCTGATGCTCTGGGTAAGTGGTATGACCCATACCAGGGCGTACTTTCATACCAGCACTATGCCATGCGTTGGTGGTGTAATCATGGGTAAAACAAAGCTGTGCCTACACTAGGACTTGTTTACCAACAGAGATAATTGGCATTTTACTGGCACCGTTTTCAAGTATGTTTTCCTGTATATTGGCAAAATTAGGCTTTTATATCAGTTCAGTAAGCACCCTTACCTAAGCATAGCAAACAGAACTACTCAACGTGTGGTTTCTGCTGTTGTAACTAGTTTTGTAGGTGCAGTTTTACTCAGTGTACTGAGTCAGAGCTCAGACTTTGATCGCTGTTCTGCAGAGGATGCATTATAGGTTATAGCAGCAAAACCTGCTTAAACTAGGGTAGCCAACATTTGTGCACAGTTGATTCTACTATTTGTAATGATGGAAACAAAATTAGAAGTTTTTTCTTGTCATATTACACCTGCTGGTATATACTAAATTTAAGGCTCTTATGGGTACATCACCCATGAATAATGATATCTGCTATGGGTGTTTTGGGTTTTTTTAATGATATGGCAGTAAAAATTAAAAATAGGTTGTGCCTAAACTACCTATTTTCTGTTTCTTGTCTATTAAAAACACAGTGTTGACTAGTTTAGGTTTCTGGCATTCATGGATAAATTAGATTTTTAAAGAAACGATAAAACCAATAAGGGGTACATTAGAGAATAATGTTGTTTATATCGCTACATTTAAAGCCTCCTTTCCTGAATTATGCAAATGGTGCAAGACTCAAAGCAATTGCTGAAGGGCTTTTAAAGAAGACTAATATCTAAATATTTGAGTCCACAAATGCTTTTTCTAAAAATACTATGAACATTCTAGGAGATACAGATAGGAATTAGAGTGTTTAGGAATTTTAAAGCACTTCATTGTTCTGAGGAAGAGAGATTTTTCTTTAGATTTGAGTTCTGTTTTTAATGCCTGAAGTGGTATTTTAATCTTCCTAGAGTGGAGGCTACTAATTTGTTGCTGGATTTTTGCTTCAGACATTATTCCATTGCTTGTCTTAGGGCCAGCAAGCGTTACAGGCTTTAATTGATAAATAGGAAAGGATGGCAGTTTCTGAACTTTCCCAGCAGGTAGTTTCATGCCATGTTTCAGCATGTTATTAGAGCAGAGGGAATTAGAGCACTAGGCAGTTTTCTGAATTAAAATCTGAGGCTCTGCTGACAGTATTTTTGATCTGTCACACGACAGTGGAAATTAATGGTGGGTATGGCAAGCACTCCTAACAAGGGAAACACTTGAGACTTCTTGATGCTTAGCCCATGTTGCTAGGGCTCTGAGTTCACTGACTGCATTTGCAACCTCTTTCCCTACTCCTAGGGGTTTTACTGTCTGTACTCAAGGCCAGCTCAGACATGATGCTTCTCTGTAACCTTGAATCAGGGTGCTGTGAAAACAGCCACGTTGCAAGAAAGAGCAATGAGAAGCCTTGTCTGGGTCCTCTGCTGTGTTCAAGCTCAGCCCCTTGCCTGTGGCTCTTGCCTGAGCAATGCTGTAGCTATGCTGGCTCCTTGCCTGAGCCTACTACACTGTAGTAGTGCCCAGACTTGCACCTTGATGATCCTGACCTTGTCTTGCTGACTGAGCTTCCTACCTGCAGCTTGGACCTGCCCTCTCCTGAGACTCACCTGACAGTCATTGAACTGTCACCAACCCTGGCTGCCATCCCTGGGCCTGCCCTCGCTGCCTGTCTGGGGTCCTGCCAGGATGGCCCCTGCTCAGTGTGGACACTGGGCCTGCTGCCTCACTGGCACTTGTGCTCCCAGCTCACCTGCCCTCCCGGGCAGCCCAGTCCTTGGTGCTCCCTGACACGGCTTGCTCGAGCAGAAGCTTTTCATTAAACAGCTTTCTTCCTCATGGATGACCTAGACTGAGGAGCTCTGCCAGTCCTGTCAAAGCTGAGCAAGCTGCCCTGAGACATAGGAGCCTGAGCTTTTTATAATGCTCAAGTTGGACTCAGAATCTTGTTGAATTACTTGGGGAGAAATTTAGCCAGCAGCACTGGACAGTTTAATGTCTTGTTTATAAATCATAACGTTGGAGAGAAAGCATAAAAGCAAGGTTTATTTTGGTTTTAACTGCCATTTGGATTTCCCGGGAAGCACTGCCCATGAGACCGCAAGTTTTCCATCAGTAAAAAAAAAATTCAAAATGTAATCACAACTTTTTAATGGTTGGGTTTCATATACAAGCACACTTATGGCATTAAGATTACAAAATTATTTCAATTTATATCCCCCAAACGAAAAGGAAATCCTTTTTGAAAGTGTTTTAATCCCAAGAACTCAAGCACTTTCTAAACATTGCTGAATTGAAACAGCAAATCGTGAACTGTTTCTTCCCTAATCCTATAAAAAGAAAATGAAAAAAGGCTAGGGTCATTTACTCAAATAACAAATAGCCTTTTATAATTAAGCTATTGGTTTTGGAGTTAATGTCATTCCATGACCATCTAACAAATGTCCATGACATCTAACTGTGCTCCTGTTTAAATGGTGGCATATCCCATTCTCCAGTATTGGTCACGTTTTTCTCATGTCTCCCTTGTTTAGCCTGTCTATCACTTGTTTGGCTGCCATGACTAGCCAGTGTTTTCAGATGAACCCAACCAGGAATTAGCCAGCTGTCAACCAGATTAGATCCCTGATCTTGCTCTGAGGCTGTGTGAAATCCCATCCTAAGAAAATACATGTTACACTCCCAGTTTTGCTACACACTTCTTTTATGACCTTTAGCAAATCCCTTAAGCTTTCTCTGTTTCCACTTGTGAAATTGAGATAACTATATTCCCCAGTCTTTTTGTATGAGAAGATTAATTTATTAATATGCATGAGGTGTTCATATCCTACAGTGATGAAAGCCGTAGAAGTTCCTAGATCAACTCTTTCATATGTTTGAGTTTTATTCATTCACAGCTATGGAGAGTTCATTCCTGCTAAAAGCCTCAGTAAGCCAGACACCTCCACATCATCTTAATGATAATAAACTGGAGTGCAAAACCAACAGTAATCTTTAGTTCATTGTCATTTTCATGGTGACTATATTCCGAATTCATTCAAATAATCATACTGGAAGTGATGATTGCTGCAGGTTCCAAGGGGCATTTGTTGTAAAAAGGCTAATGTTGCCAATACATGAATGGCTAGCATGTAAATATTCTAAATGTAAGCAAAATTCTGAATTCTGAATGTTTGAAATGTATAATCGTTGGTGTGCCATCATGATTTAGGTAATGAGCCATGGGTGCTCATGTTGCTGGAATTAGCAAGTGATTTTTAGCTGGTGATTTTAAAGTTTTGGCTGATTTCATACAACAGCAAGTTAACTGAAAAATGTGTTCACACGGCCTTGTTTGAATTGCTGGATAGGTGGATGTGAAGACTTACCTGCCTTAACAGGGGTTCTACCTTGCAGTGCTAGCTGGGACAAGCTCTGTTGACACTGAGGCTTCATCTGCTCTCCAGCTCTGCAGAGAAGTTCACACAGGCTCTGCTATTCTTCCAAGTGATGTCTTCAACATGCCTGTCAAGGTTCCTCACTTTCAGAGGGGCTGAGACAAAGATGTGAGCAGTTCCTGTATTTCTGATCTGAAAAACAGGATGATCAAACAAGAAAATACTTAAGAAAAAGCTTTGGTATTCAAATGAAAGAGAGCAGCAGTTCAGTCTCTTTGTAAGAGAGTCACTAATCGTAATGACACATATTGTGGTGTTGACTGTACTAAACCATGACACTGCCTCTCTTTCATTTGCCTCCAAGGGCAATGGAGTTTCTATTGCAAGGACCAGTAACAGCTTGGGGTGTGGCACATAAGGAAGTAATTCAAAGGCACATTTGACTTTATAACAACAAACTATAGCTTAATGGTTACTGGCTCAACAATAACTAATATCCAGAACACAAAATTTTCCTAGGAACTTAATAGGACTAATTTGCTCAGCCGAACAGCTTGCAAAGGTGTCGGGAGCAATCGAGGAACATTGGAACAATTCGAACTGTGGAAAAAGACTGTATACCCAAATCAGAATATATGAGGATTCTAGTTACCTATTGAAGAAGAAGAAAGAAGTTCTTTTACCAGTTTTCGAGTTCACTATTAGTTTAAGAATTGTTAATCCATGCTTTTAATATAATGTACCCCGGGTTTCAAAAATGTTTTTCCCTCATAATTCCCCTAAGTTTATTTCTAAATTCCTATTGGTTGAATTTTGCCACAGTGCAGTGTTACCCCATATTTAGTCTGTCTCCTCCCATGTCTTCAAATATGATGTTGTCTCCTCCCATGTCTTCAAATATGATGTTGTCTCCTCCCTCAGTTCCCAAGTTTGTACTCCTCTCCTCTCCTAAATTCCCCTATTTGCCAAACTCCTCCCCAGTTCTAGAACCTTCCCTCACCAACCCTATATAAGTCCAACCCTCCTTTCCCTCAGGGACACACATTTGAGCTTCAGGTCTTTAGCTTACTTCCACGCCTTAACATCACATTCAGTAAAGCTCTAAACTTGTGCTCGAGAACCCCGGTGTGTCGCGTGCTTTCCAACCCCCGTGCGACACAAAGGTTTACAAGGAGGAGGGGGTAAGAAAAGAGATGAAGGCATCAAGGCCTTCAACCTAGGAAAAAATAGAGGTGACTTATTTTGTAAGGTGACTATGGACATTAACTTCAATGAGACTTAGTAAGAACACATCTGACAGTGTCTTCAGAATCAAAGGTTTTCCAGTGTAAATGTAAATGTCCCATTGTTTCTATCTCACCATGAGGAGGAACTTCTTTACACTGAGGGTGGCACAGCACTGGAACAGGCTGCAGGGGGAGGTTGTGAGTCTCCTCTGGAGATATTCAAAACCCACCTGGACCTGTTCCTGTGTCACCTACCTGTATAGGTGGTCCTGCCTTGGCAGATGCAGGATTGGACTGAATGATCTTCAGATGTCCCTTCCAACCCTAACATTTCTGTGATTCTGTATTAAGTAAGATGCTTTTTGTAATGTGAATTCCTGAGAAGATATTCATGTATTCTTTGTGAGCAGAAACTAACCTAAGCTGCAAGCTTCGATGAAAGCAAGCATCCTAGTGACAGTAATGGGCATGTTACCTATTTAACTATGCATTCACTAGAGGAGAAAGGGAGGTTGAAAGCAATTAGCCCACTCCCATCAGCACCAGCTGCTGTTGTGTCAGCCTTCATATCTCATGATGTTGTTTAAAGCACAGCTGTCCCTTGCTGCTACCAAATTACAGGCTTTTGGATCTTACCTACATAATTGGAGAGTGCTGTGCTACAGTATGTGATGGTCATAAATGCAATCTTAGACCATTTTTGTGGAGAGAGGCTGGTTTGACTTATTTTTCTGAGGATGAAGCAATGGTAGAGAGAATAGTTCCTTCTTTCTCTGGTTTAGTCTATGCTAGGTTATATTGCTGTTTAGGTTGCATCTGCTGCCTTTCTATTCAGAAAAAAAGGAATTTGGGTGGGTGGCTGCTGTCCCTTGTCTATACTACTAGAGTATGTACCATTGCTTATAAACCAATGTTATTCTTGCCTAAGTCCTGCAAACCTAAAATGGAGTCTGAGTTATTTTGCTCTAAACACTATTTTTTTTTTCCCATCTGCTGGGAACTTTTGAAAGGTCTGAGCATGGCTTAACTCTTCTCCCATGGTGGCCTATGTGGTTTTAAATATTGCCAGTTTTGATTGTAGCCTGGCTATGTAAAGCTTTTTTTCAGTCACCAGCTGATTGATTCCAAAGTGGACTCATTGACCCAGACAATCTCATGGAGTCCTATGTCTTCAAGCTCTCAGAAAGGCCAAACCACCTTCAGAGGGGACCATTCTTAACTGTCATCAATTTGGAGAACAGTGATTTTTACATTATTTCTATCCGTTCCTCTGGGATCTCCAAAATCGGCGGGTTGCCATTCTTCCCAGTGTCCGAAAAGCCTTGCGGGAGCAGCACGCAGTGGGCGCGGCAGAGCGCGGGGTTGCGGGTCCTTCCCCGCCGCCTGCAGCAGGGGGCGGGCGGCCCCAGGCACCGATCTCCCTCGGGGACCGCACCGGCGCTGGGGTGCTCAGACCTCTCCTGTGTGGCACCCGGCATGCACGGAACACTTCCCGCGGGTCCGTCTGTTTATAAAATTGACATCCTGGAAGGTTCTTCCTGTAAAAGCTGCTCATTTCGACAAATTGCAGAGTGCAAGTGCACCTAGGAATTCCCAAAGTTGTAGGGCTTAGTTCGACAAACTGGGACAATAACAGGGACAAAAATAACTTATAATGGTATCAGATGTTAAACAGAAGTTTAGATAGTGATACGACAGGAGGATCACAGAAATTCATGGCTCAGGAACTAACCACCTCCTACTCTCCCTTCCACCACCCTCAACAACCGAGTACAGATGGAGAAATTGGCTGTTTTCCATCAATAGTGAGTAACCCATTTTCTGCGCTGATTGATTTGGCCTGTGCTGTTGCTCTCTTACTTTCCCCCTCGACTCCCCATCGGTGCTATTGCTGGCAGAAAGGCCTTGGCATTAAACTAAATACTGAATGACAATTTAATACTTCCTCTTCCAAGTCTTGCTGACCTTTAGTTTTGTGGCAAATAATTTCTAATTTGTGTATAGGAAAATATTTCACCTATCTTTTAAAATTGAGATTGAAAAGAATCATTGGTTTAGGACAAATATGTGTGATTTTTTTTTTCTACTACTAGAAGCCTTTTCTCACATTTGCCTCTGAGAAAATGGTGCATTGCACAAATGATTCCATATTTGCAAGGTGCTGGTACACCTTCTGAGGAAACATTAAGCAGTGGCTGGGACGACTTCTTCCTTCAGCTTTCTCAGCAACACAACAAAAGAAAAATAACTTGCTTTTTTGAATAACCTTCATTAATTGAAAGTCTTTGCTGAATAAGCCACACAAAAAAAATTCAGTTAGTAGAAGAGGATTATCCCAAACTGAACTAGGACTGAATAAAGTATCCAACAGGTGTTAGTTGTTACATGTATCTTTTTGTGACTCTAAATCACATTACATCATACTACCTCACAATTTAAGAGGTTCAGTTCTTTTAATCAGTGCTGACTTTGAAAGCTTTCCTGTTCATGTACTGTATTAGTTCCAATTACCTTAATTTCATGCTGTGGTAGGCAGTAAGATTGTGAAATATATGGAAATCTTTTACTACCACTCTTTCTTCCAGATCTCCATAGATCTTAAAATACAAAGCATTCACAGTAGGAGTGAGACTGTAGACTACGCATATAGCTATTTTCTGTTACTTCATAGTAAGTAAAATCCTGCTGATATCACAAACACTTGACACAACTAAAAGGGTAGAAAGAAAAAAAAAATCTGTATTAACAGCAGAGTTTCATCTAATCACAGGGGCTTTTTTAACTTGTTCTTGTATAATGGGAAGCATTGGAGAAGTTTAATTATGATTCTTATTTGTTTATATCACTTGGTTCTGGTTAGCCAAGGGGAGCATTCTCAACTGTGCTCAGTCCTCGGTGGCATAAGCTGAGGCAGTGTCTGCACTGAGATGACGTGGTGCAGTTCTGCTGCTCTCCCATGAAAGGGACACATGTCATACGGTGATTTAACTACTTTGCAGGACTGCAGCCTGATCACCGATGAAAGCAAACGCTTTCTTCACGTCCTCAAGTTTAAATACAAGTCATCTTGCGGCAGCAGAGCTCTCGGCAGTGAAACTCGTGAGCTGTGCTCCAGAGAAGCCTGTGTGCTTCTGTTACCGGCCTAACAGGTGCAGCAGCCCCGCCACGGGACGAGGCTTCCCCGCAGCGCCTCCCGGCCCCGCGCTCGGCCCTGGCGGGTCCGGCAGTCCGCCGGCAGGGCCGTGGCCTGCACACGCTCAGTCCGCAGCCCTACGCAGGACCTCGCAGTGCTCCCAGCCGGGGAGAGCATCCCAGGGAACGGCGGGATGAGCGGGGAAGGACGATGGGCAGGGATGCCGCCAGCAGGCGGACAGGTAAGGAGGCGCTGGGGAAGGCGGCGATCCCGGGTGCGCGGGGCCGCTCCCGGGGCCGCCTCTACCGGAGCGGCTCCGCTTCTGCCGCGGGCGAGACGCGTCCGTGGGCAGCGCCGCGCCCTG
>VXAY01000371.1:580436-640338 GCA_013399855.1 Oxyruncus cristatus | reverse complement strand
TGCCGCCGGAGCCCTGACCAGCTGGTTGCACCGGGACCCCGGCAACTCCGCGGATGCGCTCTCTGTGCTTTGTGTGCCTGCCTGTGTGTGCTTGCCGTGGATGCGCACATGTGCGTGCATCCGCTTAGATTACTCTGCATTTTTCCGGTGCTTTCATGGGGGGAGGTAAATCTCCCCCATAAATCTGCTACTCACGTGATGACTTTCTCTTAATCCATATATATGTATTCTCTTCTCCCTCAGTGTTTAATCTCGCTCCCATTTCCTTGTGTCCCTTGGCCCCGTCACCGACGGTGGCACGTAAGGCCAGCAGGGGATTACACTTCGTTTTGACCCCAGCCAACCTGCTTCTGACCCGGTTTGCCCTGTGAGGTTTAACCTGTCTGCCGCCCCCCTCCCATGTCCCTGTAGGAAGGGGACTTTCTGGTTGTGTGCTTCAGCACTTCGTTCACGTGTCCAGCTAATGCAGATCAGATGTGTTCAGTCTCCATTCCATTTATTTGGATTAGATTATTTTGAATTTTACTTTGTGGAAGGGTAACTGTTGTTAACAGTATGTGTGATGGGAAGTTTTTCACCTCTTGGCCTAGATGTTGCTTGTTGCTAGTGAACTACTTTGGGATAACTTGGTTTTATTTGTATGCAGCATCTTAAACTTCCAGCAAATACTGCGAATGACGAAGGCCAACTCTAAGACTGCTGTTTCTTAGGAATGAGGCCACTTAAGTGAAAAAAGTCCAGGAGTCTTGCCTGCTTATTCTGTTGATTATCTTCACTATTATACACCAATTGCTAACTGTTGTCAGGCTGATGACAACCAGAACTACGTGTTATCCATCTGGGTTGGAAGTTGTGTGTACTCAGCTTTGTCATTAAGCATTTTATATTCCAGTTGAGAATATTTATATTTATATTCCAGGCAGTTGAGAAAAGTACTTCTTCCTGAGAATGGGATGGCTTACTGTTGACCCAGGTGGTGCTTCTGTGTTTCTGTTTGCATTTCCTAGGCTGTGAATAGGGGCTAAGGAGGGATGAAGGTTCAGGTGTTCAGGTCCCTGGAGGTGGCTGATTTAGACCAGTGTTGAACAGATGCTGCCTGTGGAGGCCCCCCCTGGGGTATGGTTTTACTGGACTTTGTTTTACTCTGGGGAATGGATCAGTTAGCCAAGTGGAAGCAGTTCTATTAGCATGAAGTTGTATCTTTGCTGAGGAGTAAATCCCTCTTCTAAGGTAAAGAAGGCCTCAAAGGTGTTGGATTAATCCTCATCTAGGGTGTAACATGAGCCATATGAGTTATTTAAATAGTACTTGTTTTTCTGTTGCAGCACCTGTAGAATGCCTCTGTGAAAGTTTCCTTTGGAAACTCCTTTCCTTATTTCCACTTAAAAAGCCTGTATCTTTTGATACGTAAAATGTATTTCTAAATGTTTGTGTATAAGCGTACACCCATTAAACGGGTGGGTGCTAAATCTGTAGATAAACTTTATTGTTAGTTACCTATGGGTGCTATTAAATGTTGATATTATTTCTTTAACTGACTGCCTGGGGAAGAAATTGAAGTCAGGGTATATTGAATTAGATTCTTGGACGCAATGAACTTGCCTGCCTTAACTTTCACTAAGATTAGGTTGCTTACATGATTTTCTTTCAAACTCACGGAGATTTATTTTGTACCGCTTGACTTAAAAATTTTGTGCTTAGTCAAATACGTCTTTTTTCATTAACACCTTGTATTTGTTCTCTTAATTTACAGGAGACTTGCTATGAGATTAAATTTAGTCTTAATACCATTAAAAATAGTAAAACCCAACCAAACACGCCCCACCCCCCTTTCTCCAAAAATCCCCAAACCCACCCCCCTATAAATGCTATACATTTGACCAAATGCAGACATGATTTTGAAGTTGTTGGAGAATGTTGTTGGTTTTAATGAACCTGGTGAGGGATTATTAAAGCAGATATTTTTTATATCTGATGGAGGGGAGAATGACATAGTCTTAACTTGGTCCAGCAGTAGCTCTTTGTATGGGCTGTGCCAGGGTTAAGTGCATTGTGAACATGAATAGTTACCACTTGCTGAAACAGAGCCAATCACCTCTGGAAAGCACTCATACCTCTCCCTGAGGAGCTGGGTAGTGTCTTCAGGGAGGAGTTCAGTTACAACAGCCCTTTGCCAGTTAAATGAGAAAAATAGCAATATATTGAAGTGCCTTTGTGGCCTTTGCAGGAGGAAAGGTGTGCAGGGTGGTACACCATGATGGTTTATCACAAAGCTTCCAAACAGAACAGGTTTTAGATTCTCTGGTAGCTAAGCACAGATGCAGAATGGCCTTTTTTAGGGGGCATTTAAAAGTTTTGGTGGGGATTATAAAATGAAAGTAATTGTTAGTCATGTGGGCATCCATGCCTTTCATTTAGCAGGTTGGAGAAGTTCTGTTCTTTTTCTCTGTGAGAATGCGAACTTTTCTTATTGCTCATCTGTATCTAGCCACACGCTATTTTGAAAACCAAGGCCACGTGATATAGATTTCCAATGATAAAACTTTCTTGTCTGTTGTATCCTTCATGATGTCTGAGATATTCAAAGGCCTGTTGAAGAGAAAATGCTAGCTTTAAGGAGTGCATCTTATGAGATGTTATTTGCTTTATTTTTGAGGTGGCTGACTAGTTCTCTGTAAACCCTTGGTGTGCAGTTTCATAATACATTTATTCTGCTCTAACGGGCAGCTGCTGAAAGGATCTCATTGATCTGACAGCGAACTAGTTCTTCTGCTGGGTCAGTTTTCTGTTGGATCAGATTCCCTGTTTGACTTGCTGCATGACTGCATGATTGATAGGTCTGATGCAAGGAAGAGGCTCTTCCTATTAATGCCTACATACTAATCTTTTCTGGAGCAGGAAAAAACCATTCTGATTCCTATCTGTAAATGTATAGAGCAGAAAGTTAAGAGGAAATTTTTGCATTAATTCAGATTGATACAGGCTGTCCGTAAACAAACACATTTGGAAGTTAGAAGGGGATTCCTAACTGTTAGAACAGGAGAATCCAAGCAACCTTCTGGCAGTAGTTACAGAGATAAGAACTGTAATTGCTATTAAGGTAGAGTCAGATTTAATTTAGTGAAGACCTGGGAGATCTCTTTCTAAGATTCTAATGCAATAATTTAAAATGCGCAGTGGATTTTATGGTATCTGCCTTTCTTTTTTTTTTTTTTTGGTAAGATGGATATAACTTGGATTAAAAAAAAGCAGCTAATAAAAGGAAGAACACCTTTGAGAGGTTTTCTTATGCGGTTTGTGTTTATAACCAAGTATTCAGAGTAAAATAACTAAAATATATTTCTCTGAATTTATGTCATGTACATATGAGAGCCTTTTTCCTTAGAAGCAATGTAAATCTTCACAAAACAAACATTTAAATAGTAATCAACATAAGAAACTGAATCGTGTTAAAATTGTCTGTATTTTTCACATTGTAATGAGCCCTACATCACCTGGATGAGACAAGGCAGCATTAAATCTTGGTTGAGTTTTTTGTTTTATTTTTGATTTTTTTAAAATTAATTTCTTTTTTGGTTTTTAGAAGTTTTCTTAAACTGATATGATCAAGTGGCTTTGACTTGTGTTTGGAAAATGACTTTGGACTTGATGCTCCTTAATGTTTGTCATCTTGCATTGATAATTGTGGAAGGTGGATTCTGTTGTGGAGAAGCAGTGGATTATCTTGTGATTACGTTGGGTGCTAGTTCTCATTATAAAATTATATTTTTCTCTCTTCTGCTGCAACTAACTTGAAAAATCAATTTGGCTTGAAAACAACCAGAATTAGATCGAAAATTAAGGGTTACTTTTACGAGATGGATTATCTGTATTGGCTGCAACTCATTAAAAACGTTACCCTAATTGAACTGGTGCATTTGTCTAGTTTTGCCTTTCCAACTTTGAGCTCAAAAATATCTTGTGGTTTGTTGCCTCATAAGGCACAGTGTTGCTAAGTCAAATGTGTTGGGATTTTGAGTAGAACAAGTTACCATTTGAGATTGTTCTGCTGATTTTATGGTTCTTATTGTAAGCAGCCTGTGAACCACTCTCAGTTAATGGCTCAGGGGTCTTTGTTGGTGTTTCCATGGTATGTTATTTACTTTTTCTTTCTCCCCTGCTGCATATATTGCTAATGGCTCTTTGTCTGACAGAGAATAGACTCTCTTATATTTTTTGTTGTCAGAGATCTTTGACTCTGTAGAGAGGTCTCTGGTTCTGATTCTCAGGAACCTGTGTTCCTGTTTGTAATGCTGTATGCTGTTTTGAAAAGCCTCTCTATAGACGTAACATTACAGGTCTCTGGTGTTCTGTTAATCAGATGCTTGTGTCTCATTCACTTTCCAAAATTTCTTATCCCTGTGCTTAATCAGATTTATTTATTTTTTTTAAACAATAGAAGGGCTTTCTTTCAGTAGTTTTTATGGTATATGCTGTAAATTAAATCAAACTGTGCTTAGTGAAATACCACGCTAGAGCAACTAAAAAAACTTGATAGTTACTCCTGCCAAACCTCCATCATTCTTGCAGGAGAAGCTGCATAATTTGATAAGTAATACTTAATGCTACCTAAGGTCTTTTACACTCTTCTTTTTACAAAAAATTTTAGTATCTGCCCTAATTCTGTTCCAAAGCAAATTCTGTTCCTTACCAATAAATCTTAAAAGTTGCTACAGCAGCCCAAGCCTATTGTACATGCACGTATTAAATACAGCCTTCATAACATTGATAGCAATTAATACAACTGTAGCTTGACAGGAAGGGTTTAATTTTGTAAATTAAATTTTACATTTTGGGAAATAATTGGTCAAGATTTTCTGTCCACTAATAACCATTTGTAGAAACCGTGGAAATATTAGATCCCAGTATAGTATTCTAATAAGGAGTGGCTTTTAATTCAGTTGCCAGGGTAAAGGTGGTCTTGGTGCAATTTAAAAATACTTTGTAGAAAACTCACAGTGCTGTGCTGCTAATGAGGCTGTGCAGAGCTTGTAGTTCATTATTTGCCTTGTCTCCACATGATAGTAATAGTGTTGGGGAAGGAACCTCCATCTTGGCTTTTTTGTTTTTGAATGGAAATGAACTTTCTGCATTAGAAATACCCGGATTGGAGACAAGGCTGTAGTTTTCGTTGCTTCAAAGAAGTTAGACTTTAAGTGATTCCATGATCAGACTTTGTTATATAATTTAGTGACTTTTTAAAAAAAAATAACTCATGCAGTTGGATTTCAGACTTGTCAGAAAGAAGATTAATTATAGTGCATGAAAATGGAAAAAAAAAAAAAGGCAAAAAGGTAGCAAAACTTTCTTTTGGGTTTCTCCTGACTGCGAGTAACCACCATATAAAGCTTGTTTTAAAGTTACTGTAACTGGAAGGGTAAACATGTATCAACACATCAGACAGTTGACTGGTGCTAGGTAATGATAATATATAGAAAATAGGCTTTCCTGCTCTTGGAATCTGCATACTTCCCTCCAGTCCCCATGCTTTCTCCTTCCTCTCCATCCAAGTTCTTCCTTGGAACCAAGGTAAGGTCTGGTACCTCTGGGACCTGGAAAGTCCTGGCTCAACTGAGTTGCTTGAGTGCTAAAAGAGGAGCGGTTCTACTGGTGACCATGTGGGAATTTGAAGGGATTGCATAATTTTGACTCTTGCTAAGTGTTACAACAGCAAGGCTTTGCATCTTCAGAGTGGAACCACTTCTTGTAACCAGCGTTGTATTTCAGTAGCAGGGGCCAAGTCCAGATCTGGGAGAGCTGTTTTAGGTTGGGTCATAGCTTGCTTGAAACAACTTTAGAAGTGTTTTACTTTTTTTTCTTTCAGCAAAGAGCCACTTTCTCTTAGGTCCAAGACCAGTTGTTTTTTTTCCAGAATCTGTTTGTCAAATGGAGCTTCTCTTCGTTAACTGGAAACAAAACCACATCTGTTCCGATTGGCTTGAGAGGAAAAAACAGTGAGCTCTCCATGCAAAGGAGATGTGGGTGGCTTATATAGAGGCTGCTTGTCTAGGTCATGTTTAATTTCTGTGTGTCCCCTTTGGTTCTCTCTGTCTTCTTCCCCTCCAAAATAATCCAGAACTATAAGGCAGCAGTTGATAGAAGCTGTTTTTTCTTCCCATAATGATAGCAGTTCTTGGTGTTTAAAGAATGGGCTTTAAAAATTAAGTTGGTTACTCTTGTTTACTTCTTGGGTTTGCTGAAGTCACTGTGATACTGCTGAGCAGAGGCTTCACAGGAGCAATCTGCTTGCAGAACTTGAAAAATAAATGTCACTAGGAAATTTTCTGGTGCCCAAAATTAAAAGTGAGTTTCTCCTGTCCCCCACAAGGAATCATACTTAATAGGTGTTGATACTGTTTACCCTGTGTAAATAAAGAACAAACTGTATTGAGTGAGTGGATTTTTACTTATTGCTGCCTTTTGCAGCACAGCCTTGCTAGTAGGATGAAATCCTGATGGCTCTGCGAAATTTCACAGTTTCTTGCAAAGTTTTAATATCTTTGGGTGTGCATAAGGGTTGCACGGTTGAAGCTTGTGGGTGTAAAAACATTATCATCCAGCAGTGGCAGAATGAGGCAATGCTGTTATGGTATGACGTTGTCAAGAATTTTTTCTGAAACTTTTATTTTTTCCTTGTAGAAAGGAAAAAGTCTGTATCTATACATACGTATCTATCAGCCTCTAGAACAGGATCTAGAACACTGTTCTGAATTCTCTGTGATTGTAGGATCAACTCTGTAAGTGAAACAAGCAGTGCTTGCTGAATGTTTGTCTCTTGCCTTCCTTGATGGGGTTTGGCTGCTGTCCTCCCTTGCTGACCCCAGGGTTGTGTGGTGGCTGTTGCAGCCCTGTTGGCCACCTGCTTCCTCCTGCACAGTGCTTCTGGCTGGAGACCGTGCTGTGGTATTTAACATGTGCCCGGCAGAGTAGGAGCACTAGACTGAAAAGATGGGGAAAAAAACCAACCCTGCCCTGAAGCAGAAAATGTATTAATGAGAAAAAACAAGGAGAGTATACAAGGAAAAACAATCCTGGGACCAACAGTGCGGGAGGAACCTGTGTTTTCCTGAAACTGCTGTCAAGTCAGAGTTACTTTGAGAACTGGTTACCTTTCAAGAGATAGATAGTTGGGGAATGGCAGTAAAGAGGAAGCAGCTTAATCTTCATGGAAAAGTGTGCGTGCTTCCTGGGATTTAGGTGGGCTTCAGTTGACTGGGTGACTGTTCTGCAGAAAATTTACATGGCAGTGGTGGGATACTGAAAATGCTGATAAAGGCAGTGAGTTTTAAAAAAATCCCTCATAACAATTCCCAGGTTTGTTGCCACGTTTTTCCAGGGTTGCTCTTTGTGACAGTCCTGCAGCTTCCTTGTGAGAGAAGCTCAGTGAAAAGTTTGAACAGTGTTCTCCATTTGTTAGCTGAAGTGATAAGTTTGTGGCATTGGTGGAGTTAATATTTTCAGTCCTTTACCCCTTGGTATTTGACGAGGTATGTGGCTTTAGTCAACAGCTTTGTGAAACTCCAGTATGATAAATTAGCTGTCTCCATTAATCCTTTGCCTTTACAAATAATGATTTATGAATCATTTTATTAGCCTAATTATTCCTGTGGATGTCTAAATGCCTCTGAGGTATTGTGATTGTAAGTTAAATATAGATGAAACTTGAGAATGTCCTATAAGGCTGAAATAATGGTTGTGTTACATAGCTTTTAAGTTGAGCTATGCTTATGCACTTAGAGAAATTAGAAGTAGCAGCAGACTGAAAATTTGAAGCTTTTTTGTGTTTGTAGTCATGCTTTCGGAAGCATTGTGTACTTAAAGATCTTGAAGGTCAAGATCCATGTTGAATGTCTATGTGCCAAGTATACCTGCTTCAGGGTAGTGGTATAAGAATAGTTAATTTAACAGACCAGAAAAATATTGTGTGTTTGTTGATCGTGGTTTCTGTCTTGTTGGTAGTAATATGAACAAGATCATAAACTTGAGCTGTTGTTTTAGACTTCTGAGAAGCAACATACTCAGATTCAGAAGCATAGCCATTCAATTATAAAGTTGCTTTTTTTCTTCTCACTTCTCTGCTTTGAAGACATTTTATTACAGGGACTGATTTTAAACTTATAATTTATTCCTGTTAGTGTCTTGTGCTTCCAGACTCTGATCCACTTCAGACTAATAATAGGAACTTCATTAGATTTAGATTAGAATCACCTAATGAAAATTTAATGATATGATAGTATTTATATTGCTCCAACTCTTCCATTGCTTCATATGAAGCAGTATGAGAAATAGGTATGTTTTTTTGCTTGTAGTGTGTGGCTGCAATGAACTTAAATTCTAGCAGGCACATTCTGTTGGGGTGAACTAGCTGAAGATGATTTGTAGCTCAACACTGCAGTATTAATTAGAGATCTCTATGACAGTCCAGTAGCAATAATGCCTTTGTTTTGGTAGATTGCTGTTCTTCATTCTCGGAAGAGAATGATGCACTGTGTGGTGACATCCGGAAGACTTGGAAAATACTGCGTTCGTGGTATTAGAATTGTTCCAAGTGTTTACTTTCAAACTAAACGACAAACAATAAAATATGCCAACTAAATCAACACCAGCATTTGTTTATAGTGCTACTTCAGAAATGAACAGTAATTCTCTTTTAACAGCTTTTTTTCTAGGCAGGAAGTCTGGTTCAGCATAGCAAATCTTCAGTTTATCCTGTTTGTATAATGAGGAATTCCATGGAGTTCAGATGATACCCTGGTAAGGTAACTTTTGGCCCGACAGTGAATACCAGATATCAAGTTCTTGTGTAGTTATGCAGAGACATTTTCAGTGTGAGTTTTGCCTTCCAGATGTTAAGATTTATATGCATATTGAATAATGGTGTCTGTATTGATGATGAAACAACAGGGAGAATGAAACAGAGTCCATGTTTCTCTTCTTGTGAGGATCAATTGATAACAATGTGGCAGATAAAATCCATAAATTCTTAAACCGAGTAGTATCCTTTACTTTTTTTTCACGCCTTTTGTTGTGAAAATGCAGAATGAATATGGATTTGTTGGATTCATTCACGTGGAGTGCGGTACATCCACATTTCTCCCTGTCACACGACAGCCCCAACGTGATGTGTACGATGGGAGCTGCCCCTGCCCGCTGTGCAGGGCGGCTGTGCTGCCAACCACGCTGCAAGAGCAAGTGGCAGTGTGGGTGAACGAGCCTGCTGCGAGTGCTTTGGCTGCTACTTTGTGTGTTACTTCTAACCTAAAGAATTTGCAGTGTGAGTGAAGTTGGATTCTTTTTCATTTTGAAGGAAGCCAGATCATATCTGATTACAAAACTAATGTTGGCTGGAGAAGGCCTCGTGTGCCTCAGAGCTTTTCTTTCCCTCCTCTGTCTTTTGAGCAATTTAAGAGATAATAATACCTTTTGTATATGTGACATTATTACTTGTGGCTCAGCTCTTTGTTTTGGTCTTCAAGAATCCTTTCAGAAAACCTTTAAAGATGATCCACATTTCTGCCAGCACATTCTTTTAGATAATCTAACCTAATGACAAACTAACAGAGTAATCTTTCTGTTTTTCCCCCAGGTGCTGGACTCAAATGGATTTATTTGTTTAGCTAGTTATTTTCATTAGCCCCAAAGAAAAGTATTCCTTTAAATCTCTTTAAGTAATGGACTGTTACATGTTACTCGTTGTTTATTGGCACATGTATTTTCTAGTCCATAAGTAAATTGTAGTGAAATTCATATAGAAAACAAGTGTAGTTTATTTTGCCCTTACACATAATGCTTTGTTTCACTTTTTTAGGTCTTAATAATGGCAGCTCATATGGAAGTAGTGTGCTTGAGAGGAGAAATCATTCCAGATAGAGAACTTGACTTTTCACTGCTCAGTTCTGTTTCATACTCTTTAGTTCATTAAGCTCTTAAAATGCTGTGCTTGATATTATGTCATATCACAACTTTGGAAATATGATCGTGAAGAGAGTATAAGTGAACAAGGTATATAAAGTGGCTATAAGGTACTTCAAGCAGACCTGATAGCCATGGGACTTGTGGGGAAAGCGTAAGTTCTGCAAACTGGAACAGAGGTGTTTTGTTTGCATTTCACATTTGATGCCCGTTAATATATTGTATGTTTTAAGTAGCATGTTTTACGAGAGGTTCAACATGTTTTGGGGTCAGAACCGAATGTTTTTAGCTAAATTGCCTGTTTGCCTTAGGTTCAGCTGTTTTTATTAAGTTGTCTCAGTGGTTTGGTTGTTCCCCCCATACCCTTCTTTTTCAGCATATGTAAGCAGAATAATTTTGCATGAGAAGTAAATTATGCACCAGAGAATAACATCTCTTTGCTCCCAAGTACCTGCTAATCAGGCTTACCACTAAGGTGACAGACAGGTTCTTTTAGGGATCCTTGGCAGAATGATGATAGCACTAAAATATAGTAATAATTGAAGCTTTATTTTCTTAACAAGATATTATGAATACTATAGCACAGAATGTATGATTAGAATGCCACAGAGTTTCTACAATCAGAGTCAGTTTAGTGCAATTTATAAGTAACGTAATACAGAATTTATAATATGACAACTTAAGATTTCTAATTGCCTAGATCCTAACATGACTTCTCATCAACTAAATAATACAGAATTTATAATACGACTTACCTTACTCTTTCTAGTCACCTGGACTCTCTGTAGATAGGGTCAAAATTCAATACGTTGTTTGCTGCATCAATACAACAATCATAATCTGGACTCGAGGATCATACATGCGTAAGAGTCAGTCCTCAGAGGAAGCAGACGATGATGGAAGTGTATCTGGCCACCAGGGGTCATGGGTCTCACTGTCCCTACTCAGGACTTGTAAATTCCCTGATGCCCAGGAATCTTGAGGCTGGTAGGGAGAAGAAGAAATCTGGTTTGTCTGCTTCATTCACAGGACCTTCAGGGCCTGAGAGTAAGGGAAAAAGGAATGACTATGGGACTTGTTCAGTCACAGAGAATAGCTGCTTGCCTTACAAAGTCATGTTAGTTATGTTAACCACCTTACAAGGGGTCAGGAGCAGGGGCTGCTGGTCACACCAGTCTTATCCTGACATTTCCACAAAGCAAATTCCAGTTCTAGTAACTCCTTTATCTGAAATAGTGGCAATTGAAATAGTGGATTTTGTATATGAACATTTTTCACTTATAAATAAAACTTCTCATAAAGGTATTTAAAATGTGGAGCAGAGCAAAAGGAATTCATACTCAGACAGGCAAAAGGAGAGGCATTGTGGTTGCTCTCTGTTTCTGATGCACTTCTAAAAGTTGATCCTCAACTTTGTTAGCACATTATCTTACCAAAAAAAACTTGAATCCCTTTGTAGGCACTTTCTTAAAAGAGGGCAGGAATGTGTTTTTGTTATGTGCTGTATCTTATTTTTCTGGGTGATAGGGATTCCAGTGTTGAAATGTGGGGCTAAGTGTGTCTCCTGTGGTGTTGTCATTTTAAGCACTAATGATGATAGCACAGGGGGATGAAACCATGTTCTGCACTAAAGGCAGTACAGGGGTAGAAAAACTCATAAGGGAGCTGGGATACTAAGTGTCTTACTACTGTAGCTTCAAGGGCAAGACAGTGGGCGTTATGTGGTGTGACTGTATGGGGTAGCAGGATGTATTTCTCCAGTAGTGAGGCTTTGCTTCTACTGAACTTCAACAGCAAGTGTCATCTTGATCCACCTCTAATTTATTGTTTCTCCCATATGCTTAATAGATAGAGGCTTTATTTTTGGTGGCTAGAACTGTAGTACATAAAACCTCTATGACAAAGGAAAAAAATAGTCTCAGACTGGGGTTTGACGTCAGCATTTGTCAGTCTCTGTTGGGAGAGCTGGGGAGGACGCAGACGGAGGGGAGAGTTGTGAAGCGGAAGGAGGTAGTGGGCATAGTCTCTATTTTTTTATCCTCCCATTCTCACTGTGTGCTTATTGCCAGGTTTACTTGAATGCCCCAGACATAGTTAATGGTCATCCTTGGACTCTTCAGTCTGGTCTTAGTGTGTTGATGGCCTTGTATCAAGCTGACAAGTGCTGAGACATGTACGGCTCTAGGCAGAAGCCTCTTTAACAAGAAAGTGCCTGAAAGCAAAAAGCCATCACTTAGGCTGGTATTTCATTTCAAAGCTGAACACAGTCACTGTTAAATAAACCTATGTCAAATCTAAATATATCTGGTTTCACTTTCTAGCCACAGATTTCTTAAATACCTTTGTCAGTCAGAGAAGAACACTTTTAAAATTCTTTTAACAATGACTGGTGGTGATAACTAATTATTTGTCAGATAAGACAGACATTTCAGAAGAGTTCCTGCAATATAGTGTGTCTGGGCTCACCAATGGAGGGAGGTAAGACTTTTACATTTTCCAGATCATTGGTCTAGGTTCTCCACTTTTTTTGTACAGCTTCATTTTGTCTTATTTCCTGAATAATTCATGATTGACAGTTATTTACTGTACTCTGATGCTAGAACTGTCTGTGCTCAAGAAAGTAGATTTGAATTGTCCTGTGCTTTTAGCAGAATAATTTTATTCTGTTCTGCAGATTAGACAGGGGGTGGTAACATAGTACTGCATAGCAAACCTCAACATATTTTCTAGAATTTGTCTGCGCAAAACATCTGTTATACCCAGTCCTTTTACTATTTTGGTGAGGAAATAAAGAGAATAGTTCAGAAAGTGAGATCATTCCCTCCTGTTCCTGTTTTTCATGTATGTAAAGGTTTATTGCTGATTGTGAATGCCCCTACCTTTTTCCTTCTGTATGGAGAATATGATGTCTGGTCAGTGCTGAAGCTTGCTGTATCTTAGTACAGGTTGGCTTAATGCTTGCAGACATATTTTCTTGGAGATTTTCTATAACACATAATAATTTTGATGTGGAGATTTAGACTGTTTCTGTAGCACTTCACTGGGATCACAGAAATATTTGTAGACCTGTAGCATATTTGAAGAGATTTTTCTGGATTGTTTATACAACATGCTTTTAAAGAGTAGTGTGGGATAAGCTAGAACTCAGACTGTGTGTAAGCTACTCTCCCAGAAAAAGGTAAATACAGTAGTTGAGTAACCCAGTGATTCTGTAGCCATAATGATGTTTTTAAATGTCCAACTGCAAAGCAAATTCATTTTGTATTGCTCAGTGAAGAACTAAAAGCGATTACTTGTTGAATGTTGAAAATGCAGAAGTAGCAGTTCCCTGTGTGGGCATAGATTTCATAGAACACTTAATGTATTTTAAGCCAATTATGTCATAAGCCTGATGGCTAGGATAAGCAAAGTAGTATCCAGGTGAGTTGTAAGGAGAGAGATTTAATCCCAGCATAAATTAAGAACACAAAGTGGGCAGAAATTGTTAGTAAATTATATTCACATACTTATTGTGGGGTTCCTAAGAACAGAAGTATTTATGTCATGACAATGTGAAGGGAAATCATGACTCATTTTCTGTGAAGAAGTTAAGTTTCAGAAAGATTTAGTTTAGTATGCTGGTGTAAATGAGCTTTAATCAGCTGATTTATAACTACTTTTTAATCGATGGAAGTAATATGAAAGAAAGTGAGTAATATTGAAAGTTGTCTAGAGTGTTGTGGAGTAAAAGCTAGAAACCAAAAGAAATTAAAGGGTCTTTGTTCTCTCTTTCTTAACTGAAAGTTACAACTGCGTACGAGTTACATTTAAGAATGATCTAGGGGACGACTCTTAGAAATGGGCTGTCTTCAGAGATAAAACAGAAATACTTTCATAGCTACTTCATCCATTTTCATAGATTTTGTTCTGTTTAGTACTGGCTTTTTACAGATAGCTACAATTTAGTCTTGGATTTGAGGCTGACTTAAAATTTGTGTCCACTAATCAGCTACATTTAATAGGTTTCTGTATGTTGGGGGAGCAGAAGATGTGTATAAAAATGCAAATGTTATAGGTTGGTGTGTAAGACTTTGTAGATTCTGAGATAAGGTATTTAGTATTCTCCAGTTGCTATTGCTGTCTAACCCTTCAGATACCAAGGCAACAAGAAAACTTACCGTTATCAACAAGTTTCATCCTCCTCTTCAGAACTTAGAACCACTGTGGTGTTGGGGAAGGTCTGTTTGGGTAGGGGCCTAGAATGCAGAAATCTTTAAAAGACATTTGTGCTGAAATAACCTGAGCTACTGAAAAACAACAAAAAAAGACTTGATAAATCATTATGGTCTAATGAGCTTTTGTTTTTAAGGAGAAGAAGAAAATTGAAAAGAAATGTTGTGATCTATTTCAGATACGGTTACTGTGCCATGATGAGTGGAAAGTGTCAGACCTTTATAAATAATGGAATAAATGAAGCGTCACATCCTTGTATGAGGGATGTGTGCATGTGCAATGTGCAAGTGGTATGGTCCAGCCATCTCCCCTTTGTCTATCTTTTTGAGGCTTGACTAGTAGAGAGTAGTTAAAACTAAAATGTTAATGTCAGTTGTTGGTCATAGTTGTTCAAATATCCCTCTCTTTGCCAGCTGGAAACAGGTTCTCCAAGTGTTAAATTTGTGTTTTAAATAAAAAAAAAAAAATTCTTTATGTCAGATTTAAAACAATTTGAAGGAACTTTTTTCAGATAAGCTTAAATCCTGGATAATTTGTGGAGTTTTTATGAGTTTTCTGTGAAGTATGTGCTAAGTGGAATACAGAAAACTGCTTTTTGGGTCTATCCTTTCAGAAGAGAAGTGTGGCCATATGCAGAAGGTCTTTATAAGGTTTCTACTGTGTGAACCCAAATAGTTAAAGCAATTTAATAGCTCTGTTGCATTGATGGCAGGATGGTAGGGCGTGCATGAAGGGGCAGGTTGTCTGTACGGGCAGGCTTGCACTAGAGGGAGGGATGGCAGCAAATACATGAGGACAAGAGGAAACACTCTGACCTGTTGTCTGTTGTGTAACGGGAGTAGCAGGCATCTTGATGTGGACTGAAATTGCATTATTTCACTGCTAACTTTTGAAATTGGCAAAGAGAACCTGTCTGTAGCAGAATGACTTTGCCAGTAGTGGAAAAAAACTGTTGTTCGTACAAAACTGGTAATCCTTTTGTTTTGTTCTTCTCCAGAAGACAACTGGATGCAAAGGCTTCTTGGTTTATCCAACCTGAGCTTTCTTTATACACATATATATCATTTCATACCAGTTTCCTAAATACAGCTATTGGATGCTAAAACCTGTCTGTGCTTTGGTTGTGGCGTAGTTAGTATTCTCTGCTGTGAGGGTTTTGGAAGACTTATAAGGCTCAACATAGCCGAAGAAGTCCTACCTTCTGACAAGGAATGGTTGACTGGAATCTATTCTATGCAATCATTTTCTGTGATCCTAATTTGTTATTATGCTAAATAGTTGTCTGTGACAATTCAGTTTCACTGTATGATAGTGTATGACTTCTGTAGTGCGTTATCTCTCAACTGAAATGCTTATCTGGGTAGCCTGGTTTCTAGCAGCTACTCTGGAACACTTCACGCTTCTACTTGTTTAGTAGACATCTCTTTATTGACCCAAAAGGAGTCTTCCGACCAGATGTGGAAGCTGCACGTTTTCCTTGTCTCTATCCCTGGTTGTTCACCTTGTAAGCCAGAGCAAAGGAGAACATCTTTTAAGAGGAAGGAGGCATATTGCTACTTAGTGCCTGGCTCCTACTTCAGTACTTCACACTCCATTTTCGAGTGAGCTTTATATGTATGTGGGTCCCACGGAGAATGCAGACTGCACAGATTGTCTCTATTGTCAAAATGCTGTATTGTGTAGTGTATTCAGAAAGCAGGAGAAAGAAGAAATCAGGTATACTGGCCTTATTCTAAACCTAGAAAGTTTTTTGCTTTGCCAGTGCATCACATTCATGAAGTGGAGAACATCCCATTGCAAGTCATCTCTGTCTGAGGAGAAAACATGGAAAAATGTACTTTTTTTTGTAACTTAATTTTTTCAGAATGTTTTGAAGTGTTTCTTACTGTCATTTAACCTGAGGAAGCAGTCAAGGTTTCATCCTGGCATTGGGTGAATAATTTTTCAGTGTGCTTTTTCTGTTTGTCTTTTATGTGGACTTATGAATCTATTTTGAAAATGATCTTCGATGTTTCATACATGTAGATAAAACTACTGGCATAGATGAAACAGATGCATAAGGAAAATCTCAATCTTTGTTCCTGTATAGGTAATAGCTAAAAATTTGGTTTCTTTACCCTGCTTCAACCTATAGTTGTGTAATCAAAGTAACAATGTCTACTGAAGAATTCATTACAGTGATGTTGATGAATCTTACCCAAGCTGAATTGTGCTGAATTGCTGGTTCCTTCCTTGGGACATCTTATTTAATTTTTAAAATCTCTTAATTCTTTTATTACTTACACTATTGGAATTTTTAAAGGCTTTGTTCTGTAAGCAGACAGAACAGGACATGTCAATATTTGTCTGTGACCACATCCTGCAAAAACATGACTAGTTAGTCCTGTTGAGACTCTTTTTTTTTTTTTTCAAAGATGAGCTCAGGATTTTGTCATGAAATTCGTGCACAGTTAAAAAGCTTTGTGATTTGAGTGAAAACATCATGTGAACCAACAATACATGAAAATAGCTAAGCAAATAGCAATTAAAACACGGACAATAACTTTCAGTCATGAGGTATTGTTGGTGCTGTTTTCAGATGTGCAGAGGGAAAAGATCTCAATTGTTCTTAAGTCGGCTGGTAACTGAATCCACGTTTGTAGAGCTTGACAACAAAAGGCTTTTTGTTCACAGTTTGTATTCATCTAGGACATGCCAAATAAATACACCGTAGTGTATAAGCAGGCCAATATAACACATTGCTCAAATGCCTTACCAGAAATCCATGATTTATAATAAAATATTTAGAATAGCAGGTAGTAGAAGCTACTTGTTGGGGGATTTTAGATTTCTGCACAGATGAGCATGATGTAATTACTGAGAGGAAGCACACACTGCTGTATTTGATGGGGCAGCAAGATGTGCAATGCGAGCAAAACTATTCCTCGATATTACTTGCAATCATTTCATTAATTTAGTGAGGCAATGCTGACTGGGGCAATGCTGGTGGGTGCTTAATGAAAGAAGCAACAAGACCTTTTACTCTTGTTGTTCACAAATAAAGCATACTAAAGACAATTACTCCTTTCCCCCAGATTTGTTCAATTCCCCCAGGCTTTGTTATCAGCGTGGTTGTGTGGCCGTATGTGCTGTGCATGCCAAGTAAGCGTGACTGACTTTCTCTGGTGGGCCATTCAGTAACCTTCGTCTTCTCACTGCTGATGTGATACTTGTGCTTCCCATGCTCTTTACGAGAATCAGCATGCGTTTTGTAGGATGTTACTCTAATCACGATGAATGAGCAGGGACACTGGTGGAACTGTGGAAGATTTGGCATATACAATTTTTCTGATATTTTTCTGTTCATTGCATTGTGGGAAAAAAACCTGGTTAAACAGAGACTGTCTTGAAAGAAGACAAAGAAATAACCTTTGATAAAGCACACTCCCCACCCCAGTGTGTAATGCTTTAAATTGTATCTACTCTGCAGGTCATGTTCTTGATTGAAATAGATGTGTCTAAAGACAGAAGTGTAGTGGTTCCTAAACTGTGAAATGCATTGAGGTGGTTGTTGTGTCTTGATAAATGAGCACATCATTTTAAGTTGTTGACTTCAGAATTTTTTGTGGAGTATGGAACAGAAACTTTGAGGTTTTTCTTCTCCATCTGAGAAGAAAAGTGTCTCGCTAGTGGAAAAGTATGCATGTGGGGAAAGCACTGCAAAAGGATAAACAGCAGATTTGAAGTTCTTGTTCAGTGTGGTGTTTTTATGTTGGTCACTAGTTTACACTCCTATTGTATTGAGACTGTGTTCCTTCTCTGCTCTTTTTCAGGTAGCGGTGCTACAGCTGTTGTCCAGGCAGCGCTGTGCAAACCCAGGCAAGAACGTGTAGCAATAAAGAGGATCAACTTAGAAAAATGCCAAACCAGTATGGATGAATTACTTGTAAGTAAATCGGGCAGCAGTGTATTACACAGAGACTTACCTTCTGTTTTGGTTTTGGTTTTCGCTTGGTCCAAGAGTGAGGGTAGAATTTTTATGCAGGGTGTGAGAGAAGGATTTGAAAATAATCTGACAGACTTTTTACCCTTCCCTAAAAATATAATTTACTAATGTGTATTTTCTTATGTCACAAAAACAAGATGTGCAAACTTGAATCCCAGCTTGGGATAACTGTGGGAAGACCCTAACCCTTTGTTTTCTGGAGACTCAGTGTTTAAGAGATTACTGTCTGTCGTCTGTCTCCTTTTAATACTGAGGAAAGATACATTTTCCTTTGGTTAAACACTGATTAAAAAAATTGAGGTAAGATTTAGTAGGTCTGCTTAAAATGTCTAAACCACCAAAACATGTTGGATCATTTTGTAATGATAACTTTTAGGAAAAAAGGAGGGATGGCCACACTGCCATCTACCCAAGGAAACTCTTGTTAAAGCTAATAGCACGCATTTATCCGATAGGCCATAAGAAGCTGTTTGAAAAATGCTGTTTGTTTGGGCCACTGATCAGAGAAGAAAAGGACCTGTAAGAGGCCCTTTGGAAAGGAACTGCAAGAGTTTTTCCTCTGCACTGGTTATGGCAATCCAGACAAAGTCACAAAGAACTGTTAAAATCCAAAACCTATTGCTTTCTAATGCTCCTAGTTAGGTGCTTATAAGACTGATGCATATTTATATGTAGGCAGCATAAGAAGATTTTAAGAACACAAAACCATTCTAAAAGTGAGAACACTTTCTTCTGTTCCACAGGTTATACTACTGCCTAGAGACTGTGGGCTTTTTCTAATGCAGAAATTCCTGCCTCTGAAGGAAATGATCTCCTCAGCAGGGAATTGCCAGTGCAAAAGATATCTTGAATTTGATACAGAGGGTATGGTCCGTCCAGTTTCTTCAGATAAAATGGCTTTTTTACAGTGGAGGACCCAAAATGCTCTTCCCCTGGTGATTGATGGCATTCACCTTCAGTTTATGTGACAGCTTGTATGCGACATTGTTGTGTTTTTTAAGAGGGTTGTGGTAGTGGAAGTTACCTCTGAGGTAGTGAGAATTCTGTCAACTAAAATCTCAAAAGATAAATTCTGAACTGTGTTTAAAAAGAGAACAGCCCAAGGTGAGATGCTGTGCATGATGTATTAACATCTTCAGTCCACAAAGAACATTTCTATAAAAAGATAAATACTAGTAATTGAAACATAAAGTGGTTTAAATTGGATCTTTTTAGTCAGAATTTGAACTAATAATGGGAATTAAGAATTAAAAAGTTACCACAAATAAAATCAGACAAAACTACCAAAAATCTGCCAGAGAGATTCATGTGATCTAGAGAAATGACTGCAGTTAGTTACCAACTTGTTCAAAGTTATCTTACCAAGTGCTTGAGTGTCTTTACTGTTGACATGTCTCCACTGTCTGTCAAAATAGGCAGTAGGTCTAGAATTTTTGGTCCCATATTGCTTTCTTCTGGTACAAAGACAACTGTCTATACCATCTTTATTTTTTAACATAAGTCAATTTCTGCCTTTCCGTGCTCGTATTTTTGTTTCTTTTATTTGTTGATCTGTTTTGATCTCAACATAAATTTTGGTTTTCCCAGTTCCTGGTTGGCAGAGTTTAAAAAGTGCGTACACACACGTGCATGCATACACATACATGATTAACTTTTCTCTGTGAGGGTCAGTATGCTTGCTCTAAGTCAGTTCTGACAGAGAAATTTAAAAATTTTGTTTAAAAAATAGATATATTTTTCTGGAAAGGAGCATCATTGACCTTCAAAACTCTTGTTACGACTGTACTAACATTTTTATTTCAGTTGATAGTACTTAGATGCTCTTGCATTTTTGGCAGATTTTGAGTCTAAAAATTTTGAGTCTAATCAGTTTTTGATCACTTATTTTTCTGATGAAACAGTTTTTATTGGCACAGGGATGTTCTAAAACTGTCTGCTCTCTGAACACGCTATTTTGTAAAATGCTGGTGCTGAGTGCTTACGGACGGTGTGCACGGGCACCCTTCAGGAATTCTCAGCTATGTGGCCTTCAGAGAAGTGGAAATGCAGCAAACCTGGTGCCCACGTAAGCAGACTTAGGATTTGGGCCAGTGTCAATTAAAATAGAAAGGCAGTGTGGGAGGGAGTTTAAATAATACTAAGGTTACACAAACTGCCAAACTCCTGAAATTTGATACTCTGTTTCCTGCAATGTCCTGTGTTCTCACTATTGTGAGCTAAGTGTGACTTAACCCCATGAGCCAAGGTAAAGGTTCCTGTCCTTAGTACTGTCCTGACTGGGTACCTTCCCCGTCCCCTTACCTCCATTTTATTTTTTTTAAACAATCAAAAACTCAAGACTACAAGACAAAGAATATGCTGCAGAGTGGTTGTTTGATTGAACAGTTTTTCTCGGCTGTTAGTGTTTCTGCTCTGGGTAGCCCTTGGAGGCATGTTCTCTGGAGGAGCCCCTGGCCTGTTTGGGGCCATGCCTGGGTGCCTGGAGGAGGCCCTGGGGAAGCACCTCTGGAGCAGTGGCACCTGCCCAGTGACCAGGAGCGGGACCGGCCCCGTGGGCGCTGCAGCCGAGCGCTGAAAGGAGCCGTCCTGCAGTTGCTTATTAACTGTGTCACCCACCTGCCCTGAGGCCGACAGACATTTTTGTGCAGCTGCTTATTGAAACTGGATCGGGAATAACCTGGCCAAAACAAGTTAGCTTTTAACCTGGGCATATTGCCTGGTGCAGTGCACAAACGCTCGTGCTAGTGCAAGGCAGGGAGAAGCAGAGGGATGAGGGAGAGACTGAAATTGCTGTTACGGATTTGATGCTGTTGAATGTTTAAGGTGACGTGACTGTGAAGGAGGTTCTGGGTTGTTCTCCTGGATCTTCTGTTGCAAGCTGTTTCCCTGGCAGCATATTTTAAGTGAATGCTTTTCTCTCTTATCTGTGCATATCATGGGCCTCAAGCAAATAACTGAATTTTATGAAGGCTTTACTATTCTGTGTGTGATAGGGGCTTTCTAGAACAGCAGGTCTGAAATTAATTCTTTCCTGACTAAAATTTCATCTCTTATCTCTCATAGAGTGCTCTCTGTTTGTTTATTTTTGTTTTGCAAAGACTGTTTGAAAAAAGTCACCAAAGCTGAGACACAAGGTGCCTTTGACCATGGCTACTGTGCTAGCTCAGTTTTTGCCCACGAGTTGATGCAGGTAGATAAAATACTCAAAGCATTTTTCAGTTAAAATAGCGAAGCTTATCTCAGTCAATTAGTTACATTTCTGCATTATTAATGTGTGAGAAAAAATAGATAAGGTGCATTTTTGCTCGGTAGTGGCAGGTGGACTTTTTGAGATATTGTTATGTTACCAGCATAGGAAAATAATAAAACAGTGTAAGAAATGAAATAGTAATTGGGAGTGGGAGAGTTACAGTTAAGAATGGGTAGCTGAATTAAGAACCTGAGGCAGTGATTTGATGTGTGTTTAAGATGGAAATGTGCCCCACATGTCTGTCTTCTATTTTCCACCTTCTCTCTTCCATGGGAATGAGGGGAGCTATCTTGGAAATTGCTCTTGTTATTCAGTCTCATTGACTCATTATCCAGGCATTCTTCCTTCCGTAGTTCAGGAGTCAGAAGTTGTCTAAGGAGGAGGACTTTGGACAACAGGACAAACTGAAATGTGTCTCTACAACCTGACTTTAATAGTCACCAGCAAGCATCATGAGATTAAATCACTGTCTTTAATACATATAATTATTTTTTTATTAGAAAGCAGCTGTGATTTCAAGTGCATTGCAAATAACAAAAAACCTTTTTCAAATACTTGCTGAATTGACGTTGGAAGTTGAAAATGTCATTTGTGGTAGCTTTAATCAACTTAAGTGGGACCTGCACAGTGCCTGCCTTGCACAAGTGCTGGTGAGTCAAAGTGTAACACAGGTTCACCTCAAAGCAGTTGCTTTTCGTGGGAGGAAGGAGAGGTGGAAGCATTTGTTTTTGAGCTGGATTGACTCCCTAACTGGCTCATCCTGAGGACCATGTCCTCTAGCACCAGGGATGGATCAGGGCTGTGTGGCCAAAGGTGGAACGGGAGAAGTAGGATTGTGGGCGCTTAAATTGGTGTGAGGCCAAACTCTCCAGTACGGAGGAGGCCTACACATTCCTATGTAAAGGACTGACAGAACAATGAGAGCTGCCAGCAAGGTGTTACAGAACAAATATGTGGAAGTGTGAATAGAAAAAGGACTCTGCTTGAATTAACAGATACAAGGCTGTCATTCTTAATGTGTACAGCTGTGGCATGTCATAGATGGTGTTACTTGGTAGTGCCACGTTGTGCATCTGTTGGTTGACTGTATGCTCCTCTAATCAGTTGTTTCCTCTGACTTTTGGTCTGTAACACTGCTTTTTCTTTATTTCTGTTTGATTGCGTGGCTCTGGTGTTCACCTGTCCATCTCACAGTAGCTGAGCCACTGGTGCTGTCTCCTTTGTCTCACAGCTTTCTTTCTCCTTTACCACCTTCTCCCATTCTACTCTTCGTATCCGTTTTGAACAGGAAAGGCAGTAGATTTTGATCTTTCCTTGCATTTTGTTGTCAAGCCTGTACCTTCTGCTCTTGGAGACTATTCATTCTTCATTGGTTACTGTGAATTTGGGACTTTAACAGTAATTTCTCTGCTGTTCTCAGAAGAAAGGTGCCTGTATCTCCTGGCCAAACCTCTCTCATGTTCTTAGCAATAATGTTTTTTTTTCTTGCATGCAGAACTATAGGTAAATTGAAATGTTTTAATGTCTTGATGCGTATTCTGTAAATACTTTAGTTCTGTTATAGTATTTCAGTTTGGAAATTAAACTATCTCTCTATGCAAGTGAAACTGATAGCTGGCTCTGTTATGTTGGGCTTTTTATTTCTTACAGAAAGAAATTCAAGCAATGAGTCAATGCAATCACCCCAATGTGGTGACCTATTACACATCTTTTGTGGTGAAAGATGAACTTTGGCTGGTTATGAAGCTGTTGAGTGGGGGTAAGTTACTGGTTTTTCTTGTTCAGCTGCAAGGAAATCGTATGATTTTTTTACTAATGTACCTTCTTTGAGTTAATTCACCTAAACAAAGTAATGAGAGGGGGTAGGTACTATATATGATGAACCTTGAGATGTAGGCGTGTCATAGCAGGAATGTGCAAGCTGAAAAAGTTTGTGTGTGTGTATTCATAGTACAGGCTAAGAATTACTGAGATACAGTAGTTACATCAGCAGGTTTTAATTTTTGTTCTGAATCAACATATCAACATTCTCTATTAAGGCTGTGTAGGGAAAACTGGTGAGAATTAAGTCAGTTCTGTCAGTGTGGCCTTTTTTTGAGTTTCTCTGGAATCCACTCTATTTTTGTAAAAATCCATATGTTTCTGATTTCATAAAGAGTGTTACTCATTCCTTATTCAAGGAAAATTCATCCTAGGACAAGTATTACACATGTTCCATCCTTCTCCTTGCTTAAACTAACCAAACACTTACTGCAGTTTTTTATTGTGATGGTTAATGGGAGAGGAGAAAGGGGATGAACCTAATGTGCTTCTAGCTTAGAGAAGAGAGGCTCCAAATTAAGATGTGGTGGTCCTGGTTGTTACATGATGTCCTTCAAGATTGGTCTTGATGGCAGCAGACTACGGCACCATGATGCTAGAAAACAAGGATGGGAAATGCTCATGACACTTGTTATGTCACATTGATTTAATTTGGTCAGTTCAATCAAAAGCAAGCATAGAACATGAGATAAAACAGTGATTCATGACAGGAATTTACTGTGAACTGTTGAATACTGCTTGGTTAAAACCAAAATGTTTCTACTAAATGCCTTGAAATTTATAATAACTGAAGTTCAATGTCAAACTGTGTCACTAGGAACATTGTCATCATTTGTTTGCAGAGAATATCTTCTTCCAATCTTGCAGCTGCGTGTCTACATTGTGAACACATGAACCACAATCTAAGCTGGATAATAAACCAAGACCTTTGCAGTATATGTCTGTTTAAATGTGGAGTACTCCTGAATTTTAAATAAGTGGCCAGTCAGCAAGATGTTAGCATATTTTTCTAGTGGATCACTGTTTTTGACAAAAAGCAGTGCTCTATGTCTCATTTGAACAAGTTAGCGGTATGCTTTATTCTAACAGCTAGTTACATGAAGTATTTATGCATACATGCAAAGATTTAAATTGTAGTAGCATAGAAAGACTGAAGAAATACAGCTTTCTTAAGAATTTGATATCATAATGCTTTGTATTTGCTTTTCTTCCTTCCTGGATCTGCAATACAGGTTCAATGCTTGATATAATAAAGTATATTGTCAACAGAGGAGAGCACAAAAGTGGTGTACTTGAAGAACCCATAATAGCAACAATTCTTAAAGAAGTTTTGGAGGGCCTAGACTATCTACACAGGAATGGGCAAATTCACAGGTAGGAGCATATACACAGTGAAAAGCATTTCCCACATGGGCTGTGTAGTTTGTTGGCACTGGTCAGCTGCAGTGGCCTGGCCAAGCAAACTGTATTGCCTCTGTCACATTCTGTAAATGCGATTGGTAATTATCGGGTGATAATGCTGGAGCAGATGCTGCAATCTTGATTGCAGTTTGTCACTAATACTTAGTACTTGCCTGGTCTTTATGCTGTGTGTCTCTCTTCTAGTTGGGATAGGCCTGTGCTGGGATAAGGATGCCAGAATTGGGGTCTCTACTCCCATGCCTGTTGGTGCTCCAATATCTAATATGATTCTAGTTTATGTGATATGTTTTGTGACTTGGTTATTGTGTTGCACAGTAAAACCATCTTGGATGCTTGGGCACTCCTGTACAAATGTGAAATTATTTTTTTCCTGGTAATTAGTAAATATCTTTTTTTATGACCACATGTGAAGACGGGTTTGGTACTATAAAACTACGTCTTAGTGTGCATGCATCTAGTGATTGCTCTATTCTGTGCATTCTCTCTCCACTGCCTTACACCTTGTGAATTGTGCAGATCCCCTGGGGTGGTCTATACGTATCTGCTGAAAGAACCCAGAAGTTGCTTTCACTGTTTGGTTGTTGGAAGTGCTGTACTGTGACCTTCCTAATTAATTTTACTGTGGTGAATTTGTCTTTTAAGGAAGGTGCCTGCGGTAGATTCTCTCTTTCAAGCATTAGCCTATTATAATTACACAAAAAACAGATTCACTGCAAACAGGACTCTGAGAATGGAGGTAGTGCAGATGTAGCACAGTAATTGTTCTTTGTGTACTTCTTATGTCTCATCTTATAAATCAACTGCCTCTGATGTAAATCAAGAGCTATTTCCTCCTTTTGCAGAGGGAAAATTGAGATAAATGGAGAAATAAAGAACAATTATCTTGACTTCTGGTCTGGAATGCCGAAGATCTGCCTCAAACCTTAATTCAGTTAAGCTGATATTGTTGTAAAGGCACATTCATGAGCTTTAAGGATAACAGGACTCTGAGGTCAGATTTGGGAATTCCCCTTGTCTCTTCTTAAAGTACATTAAAAAACATAAAAAGAGAGAGATCTCTTTGTTACATGTGACATTTCTCCGTTTTTATAAGATCATCCATAAACTGTGCCGTACCACAGAAGTCCTGTTAAAGATGATACAGTGTCCTTCTTTTTCCGATGAGCATTGTAGGTGAAAACTGTGGTACAGGTCAGTGAATACTGTGTCAGGTGGCATTTGCTAGTTAGAGATGTTTCCAAAATTGTTCAGGGATTTTGTTCTGTTGTTTCAATACACTCTTGTTTATATATATATTCATGGAAACAGATTATGTTACCTTTCAGTAGCGCTGCATTAAGAATGGAATGCATGTTTCTATAGGAAAAAGACAGAAACCAAACCAAGAGAGCCATAGAGGTTTCTTGTGTGAATAGTAGATTAAATGGGTATAGTTGACACTTTAGTACCTGCTGAATTTTTGACACATTCAGTGCCAAGTAACTTTTCATCACTGTACCCCATAGCAAAATACAGCTGCTATGCCTGAGCTTTAACAGTTTAATTGGATAGAAATGTACAGTACATTTACCTTTCTTGAAGATGGGTCTCTTCTCTGAAGAGGTCAAAGAGGAAAACTTTAACTTTTCTTTTTCAGTAGTGGTGCAGTTGGATGTGACAAAGCATTAATTCTTGGTTTACAGCTCTGAAAGCTCTCAGTTGGTGACAATATATTGATCAAAGGTGGTAAAGTAGACTTCGGACCTAAATATTTATCTTCTTAAAATCTATCCTTGAATTTGTTCATTTTATACCAAAGCTGAATCCAGGTCTTTTTACATATGAGAATTTGTGAGAGTTTGAGTTCTGCACTGTGTTCTTATGTTATTCAGTTACATTTTATACTTCAGTTTCCTTTTTCTGCATTTTAAATTTGAAACTGATATCTTGTAAAACTATTCAGTATGCAATATTTATTTGTTTGCATAAATGTGCTTTACATACCATGTACTTTCATGGTAACCTCTGTTTGTACATTCTAGAGATTTGAAGGCTGGCAACATTCTTCTGGGTGAGGATGGCTCTGTACAAATAGCAGGTAATGGCGGTTGTAGAGTAATGGATAAATAAAAGAAAAAGGTAATTGCAGATGGGTCAAGGGCAATAGATACAAGTTTTTCTGTTGGCTTTTAACTGTTTCTTTTGGAGTGCTGTAGCCACAAGTTACCCAGTTACGAATTTCAGGATTCTTGACTAATGACATGTGATTCCGAAGTTATTCAGTGTTTCTCTGTGTCCCATCAAATGTATGAGGAAACTTTTTAATGTTCTTTTAATATTTCCTTTTGATTCGCCCATGTGCCCTAAACAGCTTGCAAATGGTAACAAGTCATATTTCTATTAATTTCATTTATTTCTGTGAGTAATTATAATAGTTCTTAAGGATCCAAAAATCTGTATGTACTGCCCTTCATAAGGACCTTGGCTGTAAGTTAACTAGTCACTGAGATGCATGAGGTTTATCTCACTGAGAATTACTTTTGGCATATCTGCCATTTGTCTTGCAGTGGTATCAGTTGAATAGAGTTTAGCATCTTAAATATCCCCTGACTGTATTGATGTGCTTCTCAAGTGGTAGTCTGTAAAAATCAAATGATTTGGTCTCATAAGAGCTTAAGTACCAAGAAAGGCTCATATCCCGTCCCTCAAGTTAGTATGAGATTATCTGGAAAGCAGAGTGAGCAGGTGGTGATACCTGCCCCCTCTCTCGGCATACGGCCAGGCCTTTCCCAGTTTATAGCTGGTGACCCGGTGTTGACAGCTGTGTGTTTAGCAGTCCTTGATAATAAAAATGCCTACAGACAGAAGCTGTATTTTTTGTATAAACGATTTTTTCCAAGTACCATGTAAACATGTATTTTGAGGGCTTTAATATACCAGTGTAAAATAATAATACAACTACATTTTCTGTAGTTACTGAGGGGTTTTTTTCAACTTTAATATCTTAACAATAAGAAAGCAATAGGAAAATTAAAAATTGAAATATGTCTACAGTAAACTACTGTATTTCAGTTAGTTTAGTTGAAAATATTCTTCATATAGCTCCATTCAAAATTGACAGTATTTCTCCATACCTGTTTTTTCTTCCACTTATAGCCTGATCTCTCCAGTACAGCTGTTACTGACGTAGTAACAATTTAACAGAACACTGAGCTCTTTTTTTTTCTATTTTAGAATTTGGAAAAAGCTATTCATGTCCTGGCCTACTATTAAATATTTATTACTGATGACTTTGCTGTTGATCTTTGGTTCGTCAAATCTCCATAAATATTTAAATTACATGTAATATTCCCACTTGTTCCAATCGCATTCAAATTTAGTAGCTGTCAGAAGTAGCTTCCTGTCTTTGAACAACAGCAGATTTGTTCTGGAGTTCTGGAATCCTTTGTAACCTTATTCAGGAAGACACACACTAGGAGCTTGAACTTGAAGGTGTTGTAGTGCACATCTCCCAGATAGAATTACACCTTCTATTCCACAGCATTTTATGAACAGTGTGTCGTGATACAAAGGTGAGCTCTACAGTGGAGAGTTTCTATAAGTATACTGTTAAGAACTGACTTAATTTCTAAAATGTAATTTGTAACTTTTGCTTTGTTATTGGTAGTTTAACAGATTTTGACTTTTTTCCTCCTTCCCAGATTTTGGTGTTAGTGCATTTTTAGCAACTGGAGGTGACGTTACTCGTAATAAAGTAAGGAAAACATTTGTTGGTACTCCCTGTTGGATGGCTCCTGAAGTAATGGAGCAGGTATTTCTGATGTTAAAAAAAAAATTAAAACATTTTCAGTCTTTTGTTTTTGGAACTTCAGACATTATCACCTTGGTTTTCCTTTCTGATTCTGTTTCAGGTGCGAGGTTACGACTTCAAGGCTGATATGTGGAGTTTTGGGATAACAGCCATTGAGTTAGCAACAGGAGCAGCACCTTATCACAAATACCCTCCTATGAAAGTAACAACCACTTTGTATTACTTAGTGCTGTTGGCTGTATTATTAATGCTGCTAGCTAGCTAGTACTACTTCATTTTCAATAGCAACTCAAGATACCTAAGTAGATGTATTCCGTGGAGTATTTAGTCTCTTGCAATTTCTGTGTTTTAAATTGATTTTGCTTACAACACCTCTGTTTTGAATTTATTTTAGGTGTTAATGCTGACGCTTCAAAATGACCCTCCCACTTTAGAGACAGGTGTAGAGGACAAGGAGATGACGAAAAAGTATGGCAAATCTTTTAGAAAACTAATTTCATTATGCCTTCAAAAAGATCCTTCCAAAAGGTAGGTCACTATTGTCATGTACAGTAGAGTTATTTTTTTTTTAAATATATGAACTACTTCAAGTTACAGTGACATCATTTTTTGTGTGTATGGTTTGAATTTTATAAATAGCAGCCTTCAGTCACCTTTATCTGGGAACAAGAAATTGCCTCTTAATGATCCCTTAAGTTTTCTTCTTCTGGGTTGTTAACCTAATGTATTTATAAGTAAACATACTATTGAATTAAACTCTGATCAAACTAAAGTTCTTGCTCTACATCTTAATTTCTCATCTGAGTCAGGATATAAATCTTAATACAGTCTAAAAATACTGTTCAGATTGATCAGAACTGTTGGTAACCAAACATATCAGTCTCTTGGCCTCTAAAAGAAATTATAAATAAATAATTCCATGTTGATTTTTCTCACTTTGTGACATACACTTAGTGTTGCCTTATTTTCCAGAGAAAATTACTTTTTAAGATATATTTATTTTTTAGTGTAAAGTTAGTGGCTCCAAGCTTGTTGAGTTTTCTTCATGTGTGTGTGGGCAATTGTACATCATAGCATCTTTGCAATTTGTTCTTTCTTGCTACATTTTGTGGATGGTACAGCCAAGATGATGAAAGTATTAAACATCTGTTCCAAAGCCATTGCTGAGGTCCCCGAATGATTAATTTATTCATCTTTTGTTCATTTCTATGCAGACTCATTTTTGTAGGCTTCTTTTACTGAAGAGTTGTAGGAAGCACGTTCTAATTAACATAATTTCTTTAAGCATTTAATATATCACTGTTTTGTAGAGTTTCAGAGCTAGTATTTTGGGAAAAAGACTGTTCTGAGAGAGCAATCCTGATTGTATGTGTCTCTTATGGTGTGTACTTCTCTTCACTGATGCTATGCTAACCTAAGTCCAGGATGTTGTTGTAGGGCATCAAGTCAAAAAGGTGACAGCAGGCATACTAGAGAAGAAGTATAATTAGGAAAAAACATCTTTATTCTTGAAATACTTGAAAGTTTTTATTTCACTCACGGATTATTTGTGTACTGTTTGCAGATTCCCAAACCCCTTACACTTGTTGATCTTAGTAGCAAGTTTTGATGTTTGAAGCTTAGTGATAGAGTTTGGCTGCTTACAGATAAGCATGAAATGTGCTCTGGGTAATCAAGCTTCTTTTAGTTTCCAGTGTTCAGCAATTTTCAGGGCAAGATTAAAAGGGTATGAAATCATGAGGAGTAAATAAAAAGGGTTTTCCTTGTCTCCTTGAACACATAAATGCCGAGTTACATGACCTGTAGTTATGACATTAGTGTTGAAACACTAGTGTTTAAGGTAATTATGCTATTCCATTAAATCACATGCAATATCTTCATACTTGGGATTGCCTTGAAATGAACAATAAGACCAGCAGATAGGTGCTCAGAACTGTGTGCCAGTTACTTTACACTGGTACAGAGCAAGTATTTTTATATTGGAGGTCAGCTCTATTTTTTGTGTTTCTCACAAGCCAGGATGTACTTTTGCACAGAGATACCTCCAACAGCCATGTCAGTTGTGGGAGAAGTGCTTGCTCTTTGTGGCAAGTTCTAGGACTGGCACTGCACTGTTGTTGTCTCACACGATGATGTTTTTCTTTTGGGGATCTGTGTGTGGGTGTTTCTCTCTCTCCCCAGTGCCAAGGATGCTGCTCACAGTCCTCAGCTGCAAGTCACTGCCGCAGGCTGGGTGGAAAAACAGGGCCAGAAAGCATGTCCAGACTGGTTCAGAAGTGTCTGGCATAATAATGGTAGAGGAATGGAGAACAGTAGTTTGGATAAAACTTTACTAAAATCTAGCTTTTAACTGTGCTTATGTTATGAGATGTGATGGTACTGGCTCACTGTAATTTAAGAAAGAACTTTAAAACTTTGACACAGAAGCCGGTTTTTCTTTTTAATTGTTTCCCTTCCTTTTTTCCTCATCCAAGATACACGTTTGAATTACTAAGTCTGGTGGTCTCCACAGGACCATTAGTGAGAACTCCTTTACTCTAGAGTTTGGTGTTTTGGAGGAGAAAAAACCCCCCATGCTCTGTGGAACCTACTGTCTGTGTCTAAATTGAATGTTTTTTGTTAATGTCAAGGGTTGATTCATTATTTCTAGCAGGAGTGAATTGATATGTGCATAGAGACTACTAACTACTCTTTTTTTCATCGCTTACTTCTCAGATGTGTCCTCAAAGAAATAGACTAGTTCATATTTTAGGGTTTTTTTGTTTTTGAGACTGGAATTTTCCAAATTAAAGCTTTCCACTATCTTAATTAGTTTGTGCAATATTTCATCTCTTGCTCGAATTAAAATGGAAAACGGGAGCGATGTTGCTGCTGTTCATTTGGAAGTGATGAATCTTGAAGACTGTGACTTCCCTAAATTCAGCTGTGTCAAAATTACTCCTGGATGGTGGTATGGCTTCCTCAAGGAAATGATGAAAAGAACATGGAGGATTTCATTTCATCCCAGGAGATGCTTTGTTTTCTCTCCAGAGTCTGCTTCAGTGCTAGAGTCTGGCTTTGGCTAGATAAGTAGCTTTTTTGATCCCTGAAGCTAGGGTAGACAAAATCTACTGTTGGAATCACTTCGGTAGCTCTGAGGTTGTGGTTATCTGTTGAAAATGTCAAAAATATAAACTTAATGATGATGGGAAGAACCAGACTTGAACAGAACTGCAAGTAAAAATGAAATGTCTAAGTTTTGACATTACAACTGTTGCTTTGATTTGTATTTGTCCATTTGATTGGAAGATGCTCTTGGTGACACTCTTTGGTTTATGTATCATGTTAATCATGTCAGTATAGTTTCTTTTGAATACCTGCTGACATCAGTCAACTTAAAGAATGCCAGTAGCAGGTATTGATGCTGCTGTTTGGAAAATGTAATTATGCTTTTATTGCTGTGGAGCAAAGTTTTAGTTGCACTCGTAGAGTCACTTGGGGAAGAAAACAATACTTGACTTTTTTTGGTGTGTTTTTTTTTGTTTGTTTGTTTTAAAGGTAAAATGCACTTGCACTTGTGTTGAACAAAAAAAGGGGGAAATTGGCAGCTTGAGAGACTGATTTTTTTTTTCTCTTTTTTTGGTATTTTTACGTAGAGAGGCTTAATTTTTTTCATGTGTGGTAAGTGAGTTTGTGTGAATTAATTCAGTAGCTGTTATCATTCATTCCCCATTCATACAGTACTAATTCAAAAGTATTAGAGACGTACCATTTAACTAACGTCTTGTACTGTATTCACTGAGAGGGGTCTTTGTTTTCTGTTCTAATTTATTATTGATTTTTCAGGCCCACAGCAGCAGAACTTTTAAAATGCAAATTTTTCCAGAAAGCCAAGGTAAAATGTTTAACCCTACGAGTAAATTTTGCTCTGCCTTAAAATCTATGTGAAATTTCTTCTTTCCTCATTCTGATTTTTAACTTAACAAATGTTGGTTTTGCAGAATAGAGAATACCTGATTGAAAAGCTTCTCACTAGAACACCTAATATAGCACAGAGAGCAAAAAAGGTGAGTGTATTCACATCTTTTTCTTGACTGGTGTGGAAAAGAAAGCAGGGACTCTTTAGTTGCCTCACCTTTTTAGTTGACTGACTGAGCCATTCATTTAATGCAGTCCTTCAAATATGGTGACTGTTGAATGAATGTTTTCTACAGCTTCACTTTAATCTAGGAAGCCCTGAGGCATTTTGACTTCCATTCTGGCCTTGTCACAATGGTACATGATGTTTTTCATACATGATAGGATTTTTTAACACATTTCGAAAGCTACAGGTGCAGTAGTTGTAGAAAAAAAGGTGATCTGCAAGCATAAAGGTTCATAAACTGCAGAATTCTTATCTTCACTGATCACTTAGAGAAAGGGTGAAGACACTATAAATGGTATGTACTGGGAACTGCCTGGTTCTTTTGATTATTTCAGATGTTATTCTCAAATACACAGAAGTCAGGTCCAAACTCTGCAAGAGTGCTTCTGAGTTCCTCAGACCAGTGGAGCCTTATTCCATGGGTGGCAGAGTTAAAGCCACAGCTATGGCATATGGTGTTATTTCTGTGGTGCCTTTGGCACTTGTATAAATGAGCTTACCAAGTCATGTGCAGCAGAACACAAAAAACAATAATTCTTAATAGGTAAGTATTTTAAAACCTTTAAGTATGAAGCAAGCTACTGTTCATAAGAACTAAGAAATAGGAATGAATGTAGAATCCTGCTTGGTGTGTGTGAGAAATTATGGAACTCTCTTTTCCCGTTGTGTTGTGACTGAACTCACATGTCTCTTCAGTATGAGGAACCTGCTCAGAGACTGCTGTGCCTCTGCAGCTGCCAGGGTAGTGTGCCAAGTCCAGCTCTCTAAAAGCAGACTTTCTGGGAGGATGGTTTAAGGAGGGCATTTCGGAAAAGGAACTGTTTCAGGCTTTGTCCACACGTCAGTTAGACTTCAGCTGCCTGGACTGGTGTTTGGGAGATGTTCTGTTGTCTTTGAGAGTTGCTGCTCTGGTGTAGTTCTACAACACTGAAATGTTCTGACAGCTGGTCGCTCGTACTTGGAAGAGGCAGTCAGCAAGATTTGAATGCTATAAGTTCTTTCTAATCTTCTTTTAGGTGGAAGTTATTTTGGGAAATTGTTGGCAACGGTGGGGCTTTGAGAGGCTGGAGTGGAAAGCGTTCCTGAGAGAGCTTGTGGCAGGGCTGGTGTGCTGAGTAGGTTCGCAGCTGCACGGGGCAGGGGAAGGGTAGTTCAGCTTTTTGGCCGTGTGGTGGCAGCAATGCCCACATAAAAAATGATCTAACTGGGAAAAATCGTAGTCGTTTGGTTTTCATTTCACGTCTCGGGCGTACAGGAGTGATTCAGACATGTGCCAGTGCCAGCTGGGTTTCTCACAGAGCATGTGCCTTGTGAGATTCGTCTGCCCGCTCTGTCCTCCGGTCAGCTTTAGAGACTGCATGTTAACTCATGCATACAGGTACATATACTAATTTCTTTAGGTAGCTTAGCATTTGGAATTCCAAAATGAATGCAGGATAGCCTCCCGATAGTATAATCCCACAGGATAGTACACCACCAGAAATAATTTTCTGAATTACTTTTTTGACAATTCTTTCTAATTTGAACGATGTGTCAATCTTAAGAAATCAAAGCTGGACAGTGATAGAGACAAATTAATAGGTATTTAATTACATCATAAATAGAAAAAATATTTGGATTTTAGCTAGTGAAAATGCTAAATTCTGTATCTTTTGAAAGGACACAATATTAAAATTCATTTGAGATTTAAAATTTAATTATCTTGTTAGAACTTTGAATGTAGCTGCAGTTTTAAGGCACTATAAAATATAAATGTACTCTAACAATAAAATGGTTTTTGTTTGTTTTTTTTTTTAAAAAGCTTTCATAAGTAGAGTTTGGTTGCTCAAACATTAAGAGGTAAAATGTCTAAGAGGTCACTCTTGGAAGAAATAACCCCTGTAATTCAGAAACTAATGTCACTGGGGCAATAGAGAGGAAGGAGCTGGTGTCATCACTGCTTAAATTATCTTCTGTAGTACTTGCTGTAAAATGCCTTTGACTAATGATCTGTAGCACCACTGCTAGTACAGATGTCAGATCTGCCTTGCAGTAATTTAATTTTTCTTCCATTTACCACATCTATAATTGCTTTGCCTTGTTGCCCAGAACTCCAGCCTCAGTTTAGTTTTAACTTTAAATTCTTTTCTCTTGACATATTATTCACATGTTTTGCTTCTGCCTTTACAGCTGAGTTTAGGTCTGTTCGTGAAATCCTAAAACCGGGTACAGGTCTTGTATATGTGAGGAAAATATTTGATGCTGTAAAGATGTATCCTGCTTTATATTTTGATGCTAATTTGATAAGCAACATCTACATTGTGTGTTTAAAATGCTGTTTAATATTAGAGTTGTAAACTGCATCTTGGTGCACATGTACCCCCTGTTCCAGTGTTTCTTTATTTGCTTTTAATTCTGCTTATTTTTAAATGATGCCCTTCTTTCTTGCCTTAGCCTAATAATTAAGGATAACACTGAACCACTTCTGGAATTCAGTTACTCAGGAGAAACATGTCTTGCCTCTTCCTGTGCAGAACCTGCTTAGATATACGCTGGTACTGATCCACAGGAATAAGTGTTACACCATACAACTTCTTGCTGGCAATTCTGGGTTTCATTAATGGGACTGCCCACCTGTGAGAGTGTTGCTGGTTTCAAAAAGAACTGGAGAAAAGAACTAGTGGTGGATGGTCTGAGCTCAGTGCAATTTGGTAAGCGAGGACATGGTCTGAAGACACACTTTTGTCATTGATATAAATGTGGGAGCCCTGAAACCCCCTTGCAGCCCCTGCATGGTTAGGTGGTGTGATGGTAAACCAACCTGCCCTGTCCTGCTTGGATGAGGGCTGTGTACACCCCTAGTATAAAACAGCTCACCCAGATTTTGAATCTACTATTTACTAACCTGTGCTGAAGTAGTTTTAATTTTGAACTGAATGCTAAGTCGTTTCATTTGTGACTAAAATTGCTGTATTGCAATAGAGCAAATTTGAAACAGCTTTTAGAGTTCCACAGTCAGTTTTCAAACCTTGTCACACTAAAAAATTAATTATAACTGTAAGTACTTTGTATGCCCAAAGGCCCTGGGTCAATTTTATGGTTTTATAATCCTATTTTTTTAATTTTGAAAATCTCCTGCATGACTGCCGCTTCCAGAAAGCGAACAGGGAAAAATACATTAAATGTATGTGCATTTCATTTTATTGCTGTCTGAAGTGCTGCTAGTAAAAAAAAAAAAATCTAAGTAATAATTAGGCTTGAATTCTATTTTTGGAAAGGTGGTACTGCATTGTGCTTTTAATAGAAGCTTTTTTAGATCTGGGAGTTGTAAGCTACTGGGGAAAAGCTGTGACAGCATGAAGAGGTGATTAGTATGAGCAATATCAGGTTTTATTATACTTCTCTAAAAATGCCCTTACTGATGAGTTGAAATTCTAGCTCCTCAGTACAGCTATTTTAAGGAAATGGCCATGTTTCCTTATATAAGAAATCATCAATCCCCTGCATTTAATGAGCAAAATATCATTATATCCCGGATTTCTTGGACAGCTCTAACAGCATGATTGCACCTCAGCAAGCCATACAAGTGCAGCACTTCCTTGTTTCAGTAATGGACTTAATGTGATAGATACACCACACCAGTGTTGTATGTTAGTACAGCTGGACTCCAGCTGGTTTGAAAAGCAGGGAGCAACATGAGCTTGAGCTCAGATTGTTAATAAAAATGTGTATTCATTTTTCTTTGCACTTTAAGAAATACTTATTTCATTAGTCTTGATGTATCAAGTGAAGGGATATGTACTGTACTGGAACACTTTTTCTGGAAAGCAGTAGCTGAACTACAAATATGTATTTGGCAAGGCTTTGTGTGAGGGAGGCCTCTCCATCGCAGAGGATTAGTTGTTCAGTTTATCCCGAATACTGCTACAAATGAAAAAAAAAAGTGCAACTGTGTTTCTATTGTTGGATATTACTAGAAAAAAAAATAAAGGAGAAATTGGCATTCAGACCATGTCAGGTTTTTTGTTTATTTTCAAGAAGTTGTTGGAAAGGAAATTTAATGAAAACACTTTTTCTGTAAAATGTAAATTTGACAAAAATTCACGTAATCAGAAAGCAGTGCCTACTGTAGTGGTTAGCAGAAGTGGAATGTGTTTTAAGGGAAGATACATGCATTTGCATCAGCTTTATTTTAACATTTCAAATAAAGGAAGAAGATTGCTCAGCGTTTTTGCCTGAATGTAGTTATGCCATTAGATGCAAAGAACTTCGTATGGGTTTGTCCATCTTTTCTTTCATAGGGTGCTTTTACCATCTATATGGAGTTTGTGAGGTTGGATTTTGTGCCCTCTCAAATGGACCTACTTGGTACAGAATAGGCAAGCTTTAAAACAAACCATGCCTTATTTGAGTGCCTTTGTACTTCAGATGGCCATATGCATATCTAAAATAACTTGTGTTACTTGTTATGGCAGAGTTTAGAAGCTCCTACACGATTCATCTTGGTCATTTAAAAGCAGCCCTCTTCTGTATTGGTGGGTTCATGGACTATCCCTGAGATTAACTTAGCTGGTTAAAGCATGGTGCTAATAATGCCAAGGTTGCATTGATACCAGAGATATTCTTGGAAGTTCCTTGCGGGAGCTGCAAGGGAAGTATAGATGAAGCAGGGCATCCTTGAGATGGTGCTACCCCATGGTATTATAGGGGACTTAATTTAGCTGGGAAGTGCTCTTGGCTCAAGAAGTTAAAATTACAACTGGAGCTGAAAACTTCAAGGTTTTAATCAGAACAAGTAGATTAAGGCAAGCAGAGCAGAAAGGTGGGCTGGAATAGTGATAGTTCATTTCTGTTCAGCAGTGAAAAGCAGCTTCATGAGAAGAGTATTCAAACGGTGCATCTGCAGGTGAAGGTAAAGACACACAGTATATGAAGGGAAAGGGGAATGACAGGGATGTGTGGATCCTAGTGGAGCTGTGTGGGATTTACCGGCAGCAGAGGGCAGCTGCATCCAGTGTGCCGTGCATCTGGGGATTCGGTCCTGCCTGAGCTGTGTGTGGAGTCAGTCTGGGAGAGCATCACTCAATTAGGAGCACCTCCAGGTCTGGAATTTTAAATGGTGTACCCTGGTTGAATGCACGCTTGAATGCGTGCCTTGGTTTGGTGTCTGACTAAAATAGAAACACTGGGGTTTTATGTTATTGGATTTTATAAAAATTGCAGATCTGCGTTCATTATTTTCATGCTGATTTATAACTTTTTGGAGAACTACACCTAAATTTCATTTTAATCACCCTAATATTTTAGAAAATGTCTTGAATAAGTTTAGGTCTCTTTAAAATCTGTGAGGAATGCAGAATGTATATTACAGTAATTTCTCTTATGTGCATAAGCAAGTGGAAACGCTGGAGAAAATAGAAAAGGGTAGAAATCAGAATTTCACCTTGAAATGGTACTTTAAAGCCTCTGAGTTTGAAAGTAAGTGAAAGTCATAGTAACTTCTTTGAATTCTACAGTAATAGACTATTTTCCTGAATATTTTTAAATATGTCTCTATTGCTGACAGTGAAACCCACCTTATTAAGGAGTTTTGTACTACAGAATAATGAAAGCTCAAAATGAGGCTGCATTTGTCTTCTTTCTTTTCACCTCTGGTTATTTTAAGAAAGTAGACGGCTTGCATGATAGAAAAGGATGGTGGAACCAGAAAACGCTGATTATAAAGGTGGATCTAGTGATCCCTCTAATGGGAGGTCTTTCAGTAGTGGATCTTTATCTTTCTTTGTCACCTTTCAGAGTATTATGTTACCTCGCCAATTTGCTGTATCTTTGATTTGCTTCCTTTGATTCTTGCAGGTACCTTCTTGGCCTTGGCACCTTAGTTTGATTGGGAGAATGAAAGGGGGCAGGCAGGGAAAAGAAAGAGGATAGAAAGGAGCCCCTCTCTACATGTCATTCCTGATGGCCCAGTTGGGATTCCTTGTTTTTGAGGTGAAGTGTTACTTTTGAGGAACAATGCATCTCCTTTTGCACAATTAATTGAAAACATCCTGCTCAGCACAGGTACACATCATGCCTGAAAGGACTATTATTAAAAAGTGAATGACAGAATCATTTGCAGTTAATAACATTCAGTAATGAAGTTTATGTAGCAGAACTTACAAAAGGAGAAATAATACCTGAAACTCAAAAATCATACTGACTTACTAAACTTGCACATTTGCCATGTTACTGGAATTTCAGCAGAACAGTGCCATTTCTCAAAGCAAAATCAGATTCAAATTTTGGACTCCAGCTGAAAACAGAGATAATAAGTACGTTGCAGTACTTATGTAAAACTTCGTGGTTTTGGAAAGCAGAATTAGGAGTGCAGGGAATTGCCTACACTTGTAAACAAGAAACAAAAATAGCATCTCTAGTTTGAGCTGCTAGGTTTTGCTGTCTCTAAGCAGCATTAGCCCAGCAGCAGAAGAATCAGTGAAGAGTGATAGCAGGAGGGGCTCTGGACAAGGAATCCCCCAGAGTGGATGGGGAGTTGGTACACTGGGCGTCTATACTCATTTTTCATCATTTCCTCTAGAAGTGTAGGAATGTGCTCTCTCCTCCCCTCTCTCTTCAGCTAATAATGCCTTTTTTCCCTCTCACTGATAGCTCCACTGTATTCCATTTCTAAACTGAGAGTGTAGGTAAGATTTCATGGCAGACAATTGATGGCCATGCCCTCGGGTGTCACTCTTGTCATCGTGTAATCATGATACTGTTTGGCTATAAAAACAAGCCAGTATCATAAATATTTAAAGCAAATGATCTCTCTCTCTCTCCTTTTGTTTTTTTTCCTTAACAGATTTCTGTTTTTTGTTGACTTCTGCTGTGTTATCTGTTAAAAAGGGTGCTCTTCAAGAAACAATAGAGAGAGCTAAAGAAGCCTTTTCAATGCAGAATTGTTTCCTTTATTCAGTATTCTTTCATGAAAGAAAATGTAATGTCCTTACATTTCTTGACTTTAAGTTGCCAGTGTAATTTATTCCAGTAGTGAGTATTCCAATAGTTCCTGCATGTGAGTATGAAACATTGCAAGTTCTGCCTAACTTTTTTTCCAAATGGAAAAAAACACAGAAAACCAAGGAGAATGTTTTTTTCCCTATGATATTTGCAGTATGCACAGTGGCTTAAGAAGAGGGGACACTAACACCAAATTACTGAGTTAACACCTTTTGGGTTCTACAAAGCAGAAATGCCAGTGTTACTTTAGAAAGGTAGTGGTACATCCCATTAATAATGATAGTCTGCAGAAGTCGTGGTGGGAAAAAGCAAGGTTTCAAATTGCATAAAACACGTTCAGGTTTGCAGAATTTTTGTGGCTTCCATCAGAATAAAAATAAGACTTCATATTATAATGAACCCAGAGGAATTTAAGAATATTCAACACTGAAAGGATTAGGATTTTCATGCCACCTGTGACTGAGTTGAATGAGGACTAGCCTTCTCTTGAGGTAATACCTCAACTCTTGAACAAAGGATCATGTTTACATGTGGGAATTCATGCTCTGTCTTGGACCTAAGGTTATTTCTTTCTCTTTTTTTGCAAAAATGGGATTACAGTGTAGGTGTTCTTTTGCATTAATATATATTGTAGACAGTGACTTCTCCATGCCTTTTACCTCAGGTGCTGAGCTGTGATTGAATTTGTAACTGTTTTAAGCAAAAGGCTGGTGCCATCGTTGGATAAACACAGTGATATGCTGATTTTCTTTGCTGCATTGGAATAAAAATAATTGCATAGGGATGGGGATTAAAATTTGCTTCTATACTTTAGGAAAGGTTTGTAAGATGGCCAAGGGTAAAAGTTATAAAATCTGATTGCTCTGTAGGCTAAAGCTGTGTATGGAAAGAACTGGTCAGGGTTTTTTTTGAGAGAAAAATGTACAGAGCAAAGTGTGGTGCTAAAAGCAAAACTATGTTCAGTAATGTCCTATTTCTCATTCTTGTTCTTTTTATAAAATAACTGGCATGGTAACTAATTTTGTAAATACTTCTCATGAAGTTGCATGGGAAGTGAAGCTCTTGGAACTTTTGATTAAAAAAGAAAAGAAAGGAGAGAAACACTGGCTATGCAAAACCCCTCATCCTACCAATTACCAAGTCATATTCACACTTTAAAGAGTGTATTTTTTTCTATAAGAACTTCTGTACAACAGTGGGAGTCCTATCTCCTATAAGAACCAGTCTTAGAGGAGGGGGAAGGTATACAGTGTCAGTTGACTGGTCTTTCTCTCTGCCTGAAAGCCAAATTTAGGCTTTTATGAGGACAGACTGCAGAAAATTAAAACAATGAGATGTTTAAATAACCACTTTGTCATTTTTGCTCTCTGGGGCACGTGGGATTGTGTGTATCTTTACTGCTCTACTAACAGATGTACCATTGATGCTCTTTGGCTACAAGACTAAACAATTTTATCTCCAGAAAATGCTAAGCTGCAATACTTCCAGAAGAATATATATGTTGAAAAAAAATTAAAAATATGAATTTCCTTCTGTAGATATACAGATGCAAAAAATGGAGAACAGCACTGTCTGTTCTCTAGCTAGAAATTAGGAAGAAGTGGCAAGGTTCCACAAAGACTTTTGCAATGTGTTTAAAATGGGTGGAGTCTACACATTTGCTGCTCTCCAGGAATTCAGGAACAAATTAAATTTAGACTCTAAGTTACCTGTATATGGAGAGTGGCAAGGCACCTGCCATGGTACCGAATATTAGTGCTCATTAGTGCCATCAGTTTTGCTTACACAAGTGCATCTCATTTACCATACCTTCAGAACACCGCACTCTTTCTGTGGAACAGAATTTAAAAATGCTGTTTTAAATCTATCCAGGCTCCATTGCAAATACTCAGTTGCTAGAGATTTTAATAGGGATACCTTAAGTAATTCAGATAGTGGGTAAAAAAGATTACTAGCTCAGTCATTTTATTCTAGAAAGAAGAAAAATACAATAGATAACATAATATTACTCTTAATGAAAGAATGGATTTGTAATGTGCTCTAGATTGTGTGCTGTACCGTGTATGAAATGCAGTAATGTGTGTATACATTGGTATCCCCCAGTGTGTCCTTTTTATTTAGTAAATTTAGACACGGGAATAAAATACTAAATCTGTAAGTGGGCCCAGTTCTTTGCTGTTTTGAGCAGTTGTGAATTATGAAGTAGAAAGATCTTAATGTTCAGAAAATGTTCATTCCCTTTCTTGTCACTCTACAAAAATAAACTTGTGAAGAGATTGCAGCAGCTAAAGAATCAGTGATGAATAATAGATTCTTCTTTCTCCCGTCTCTAACATGTACATATAGCGAGCACGTCAGTGCCTAGTAGACAACTGTTTATGTTTTGCTTCCTTATGCTGCAGCCTTATTTTCATCAAGCCTTGGGAAATGCAGGCAGCTTCTGCATTCTGCTGCTGGAGGTCTCTCTCTCTGTCAGGCTGATTGGGGCTAACCTTTGTTGGGTGGGATTTAAAATTGCCCTGTTGATCTGGTTAAACAGGCATTTTCCTGGAAAGCTACTGTTGTGCCATTATTGCCTGGGAATGTTAAAGTGTCCGTATCCTGCTTTAAAAGGGTGGGGACAAAATAGTTCTGTCAGCAGCTCAATTTATTCTTAAATCTTTGTGACTGTGTTGTGTTCTGGAATAAGTTTTAACCAGCAACAGCATGTACAGCAATAATAATAGGAAGGTTAATATTTTGTGGTGGTCATGTTTTTTTCGCTCACTGAACTGTCCAAGCATTCTCTGTAACTGATGTTCATAATGTCTCTCTTCCACAGCTGTGGTAATGTTGGCAGTGGTTTGTTAAACTTTTCCTCTAGAAATTGCTTTTGGTTGCAGATTAGAATGTTTTAAGCTGCTTTTGTGTTGGCTGCAGTTTAACTGCCAGTAACTCAAATTCATTTTTTTATTCTCTGGTGCTCTTATGATTTATGTGAAATATGTTTTCTAATATGTGTCAATTTATCTTGTAAAACTGAAAACTTTAATTTTTTTTCTTTATCAGATGAAGTTATGATTCAGTTCCGTTCCTACTTTGGAAGGGTCATTTAGGTTTTGAATCAGTAAAACCCAAATTACAATTGTGCGTGTTTTAATTTGTTTTCCTTTCCCTCTGAAATTATTTCCTGAGAGATGCACAATCCAAGGAATTATCGATGCTGTGTATTTTGACTGAAACTGATAGAGAAAATGCATTTCTATGGCTACTGAATGCCATGTAAAACAACTTCATTGTTTTTGTAGAGATACAAGAAGTTTGTTTTGATTCCCTGCTCTACCTTGAATTTGCTCTATGCCCTTGTATAAATCGTTTCATTTGTCTGCTGCATTGTTTCCTTCTGCAAAATGGAAGACCTGTGGCAGGATATCAGGAGAAATGTATAGAATATTCTCAACTGCCTTAATGCTGTAATTACCAGGGTGAAATGCAAGCATGCTGCCTATGATATCAGTCTCCTAGTAGTATCTAAAATGATAGCCAGAACAGAAATCTAGGCTAATGTATTTCCGTCCAATATATGATATTAGTTATACACGCTTATGATGAATGAAGAGGCAATTAATTTATTTGCAGACATAGTGCGCTGCTTATTCTGTCTGACGCGTAGGTAGGGTACATGTCCTCTGTATGTGACTGATTCTTTGTGGCTCTGACCAGAACTGAGCCTGAGCTAAGCCAGGCTTGTTAGTCAAAAACTGTGCAAATTAGTTCACTAAGTGTTGCAAGTGTTAAGCATGCACACCAATTAAAAATTTGTAAACAACAACACATTTTTTAAAGTTGAATAGGTTTTGTGCTTTGCTCTAACTGAAACTATAATTTCCTGTGAATATGTTCGCTGGTGGTAACCGGTGTGATGGCTAGTAAACTTGCTTTTCTGCCTTCAGAAACCTTTCAAGAAAATAATTTAATTTACATGGTATTTTGCTTTGTAGTAACTTTCTTTTCCTTGAGCCATTTGTTTATTGTTCATTAAAAGGCAGTCTATTTTAAAACTTGAAATGCACTCCATCTTCATCAGTAAAGCTTTCGCCCATAACTCTGCAGATGATGTGAGCATCATTAGGCTCCATTAAAATAGTTCTATTTAGAATAAGTCTTCAGAACAACTGAAAATGGAAGCAGAAGAGATTCTGATTACTGCGTGATGCAGTGTGTAAATGTGTCTGTAAACCATTCTGTTCTAGTCTGTTTGAAAAGCATGTGTTTAGTTGTGGATGATGTCCTCTCCTAGGTTTGTGTATAGCTGTTGGGAAAATGCTTGTGCTGTTAAAAAAAGGCCTTCATCAGGAATTGAAGGATAATAAATTACATCCACAAGCACCAGGCAAACTGCTTGCTAGATTACCTTGTATCTGTGCTAATCCCTGATGATGGAGACAGTAAGAGCCCACTGATTGTGCCTGGGCTGATTGCAGCTGAGTAAGGAATTCCCGTGCTACTGCTTCCTTTGATTTCCGCTTGGTCCTCCCTCCCAAACATACACAAGCTTCTTTTGCCAAGCTTTGAGGCAGCTAGGGTAAAACTGGTGCATTAGGAGCCTGCAATGAGAAACAGGGAAAATAATGCAGAATTTGTCCCTTGAGTGATGGAGTAGGATGTTCCCCCAGTGTCCTGCATAGGTTTCCCCTCTTCTTGATTACCAAGGAGTGTAAGATAATGGAGAAACTGAGAAGGGCACTCTAATCCAGTTGTGCAGGGAAGAAATGTAAGGGAGGAATATCATAAGGACTAAAGAAGGTACAGAAACATGCTGAGGTTCTGAAATCTTCACTCTTTTCTCTGGTTTACTCAAAAAGGAAGGGAGAGGAGCAGATGGGTGCTTGGGAAGTGAAGGAAAGAAGGAGAGGAAAGAGTCCAGACAGATATCAAGATACCTGCTTGTGTAGGGACAAGGTTTTGAAAGAAGGCTCCTAAGTTCACACTCATTCATGCTCTTGTGGTGTCAGGCCAGTCAGCTCCAAATTGTGCTTGGTCCAAACCCAGTACAGAAATAGCTCAACTGAAAAGCTACTCTATGAAAAGCTGCTTAGGAAAAATTGTGTTCATACCTGCATCACACAGTGTTCTTGGAAGCTCACGATCTCAGACTTCTAGTATTCTATGCTATTTTCATGCCACACATTGTGCTAATACCGTATCTGGTGGGATTTAGAAGCAGCTGGAATTTGTCACATGTTCCATCTCTCTGCACATTGTGATTTGCAGCAACTGGAGCAGTTTAGAGCAGGGCTAATACCCGTTTAGTCTTTCAAGTTTCATTATGTTGAAAAAAACCAGTAGTTTTCCTAGTCAGAAATCAATTTTTTGTATTTAAATTTTTTCTCTGTTTTGTGAGGTATCTGTGCTGGCAGAATGGGTTTCCATCGCTGCCACCAACCATCAGAATGGTAGAACCAAGTTAATCAGTGCTCGGTATACTTCAGTACAAGACTACAAAACACCACAGATTGGAATCTGGGAAACCAAAGTTTTACTAGGCAGTTGTATAATGCTGTGGATACTGGCAAACAGGTTATGCAATTTTGGGCTAAGACCGTGTAGGTGGGGGGTTTTTGTGTGTGTGTTTTTTGTTTTGGGTTTTTTTAATTGGTTTGGGTTTTTTAAAGTTATTTTTATTGATATCTTCTCCAACAGTAGGTTTTGGTCAGAAATTACTTTTCTGCCAAGTTAGCTTTTTTTTTGTGTGATGTGAACATTTAAAGCTTTGTTCCTTTTGTTCTCTTACCAATGTATGGGCTGTTTTCTGGAATAACTATTTTGTAATGAAAAGGATATGCTTCAAGCTTTACAAATTTATAGCACTGGGGAGCTTACCTGTACAAGCATTTAAAGTTTTACAGTGGAAACTGTATATTGGTTCACTGGTGTGAAATAATTAGAGAAACAGATTCTAATCTAAACACCAGTGGGGCTGCTGCTTATTGTGCTGTGCTTCCAGCATCATGGGTCTCAAAATGCACGGGCCTGGGAAGAATTGATGGATGAATTGTTGTAGTCTAAGCATGATCTGGGGGAAAACAAGCATGTTGTCTGGCTCTGAAAAAGAGCAAAATAGCACCAGAAGAGTATTTGATTTTCAGATTTAGCTGCTGGATACTCCTGTTAGACTTTTTGATCTATAGGAGTTTGCCCAGCTAGTTTGGTGTGATGCATGCCTGCCTATCTTCTTAGTCTGCATACAGCTGCTGCCTTTTTTTCTTTTTTAATAAGCATAACTTCACTTTTAAAGTATTCTTAATGCCTTTACACATTTTAAAGCTTTTTAGCAGAGCAATCCAAATTCTGATGTCCCAAGAACAACCTTGTGTGTGTAACTTCACTTTCTTGAATAGCTTCCTTTCATTTCAAGCAGTAAAGGAGTTGTCATCTACTTGAGCTTGTTCCTAAATGGTTGTAAAATAGATCCAAGCCCTGTTTCCCTGTATGAATTTTGCATAGTTTAGCTATTACCACTTTCCTGAGGATGACCCCTGAGGTCAAATATTATTAGAATGTGTTAGTGACTCCTGCAGCAAATTACTGAAAGCACATAAAATAAAAATAACAAAGAATTGCTGATTAACCAGAACACTGATAAAGACTAAGGATGTCTGTGTAATGGTCAACAATATTTTGGTAGGTCAGGCGAGTGCCGGGTTCCAGTGGTCACCTCCATAAAACAGAAGATGGAGACTGGGAATGGAGTGATGATGAAATGGATGAGAAGAGTGAGGAAGGCAAAGCTGCTGTTTCTCAGGAAAAGGTGCCTTCTTTTTCTGCCAAGACATTTACACTTGTGCAAGATAATCTGTCTTTATGTTAATTGTTCGTATTTCTGGATCTTTATTGTGTAAAGCTGCATAACTCACATCTCACTGCATTTGTTTTCCAGTCACGAAGACTGAAAGAGGAGGAGAACACAGAGGTAAAAATGTCTTTATCAATTTTTCTTTTCTTCCAAGTGTTTGAGTGAAGGGATTTCTTTTTCATTTCTGCTGTTAAAAATGTGAATTGAGGTGGGAGTGTTCTTCTGCAGCCTTGTATAGCAAGTAGTTGTGAGGATAGAGCTGTATGCAATTGTACCTGTAACAATGAAGTTGAGCACACAATGGATAAGATGGATAGGAATTTAAAAGTCATGTTAGGTTTGTGCCCAGGAGAATTCACGAAAATAGGTAATTTGGCTGTTTTTAGGAAACCTTCATATCTGGCTTACACTGATTGCTGTCTTTGACTGTGTTCAGGAGTAGCCAGAGGATGCCCAAACCATTTTTCACTGTTAGGATTTGTATCACAACATGTGGCTTATAATTAAAATGTTTCATTCCATACACAGTAAAATAGTTCAGTACTGAAGCATATTTAGGTTAATTCAGAGGAACAAAATATCATGTTGAATTTCATGGCCCTGTGCTGAGAGTGTGGGAAGCATCACTGCTATAAAAAATTGCTTAGTAGGATTATGTCTTAGAGAAAAAAAATTTGCTTTTAAAAATGTCTATTTCTTGGGTGGGTGACCCTTGCCACTTTACCTGCAATTTTGGATTCTCTGGTCTTCATTGGTGTCATAGAAATCTTCTAAAAGACTAACAGCTTCCTGCCGGATTTGGTCCTGTTGGCTCCTATGATGACTCCAGTCTCTTCGTTGCAGACCTAGTTTACACAGTGCTTCAGCTTCTGAGATAAAGCTGAGTGAAATAAAAAAGGACTTCTACCACACAGTCTGTCTGTGTCTTAGTTATTAAGAGTTTGTGATTCAGTTTATACAGGTAGCTTATAATATCCAACTTGGAACTCGCCACTGTTGGTGTGTGTCTGTTGGGCCTTTGGGATGCACGTTCCTGTACATTGAAATAACATGTCTGTTGAAGATGCAGAAGTAATAGTAGTAGTTTATATGAATGGAAGGAATTTAATAGAAGCAGAAAAAAAATCTGCTCTTGTTTTGTGATAGTGATAAATAATTTTCCAAATATGCATTAATGTTTGTTGAAAATAGACAATAAAAGATAGATCCTGTGTAACGTTTTTATAAGTAGCTTTGATATGGAAGACTGTTGTAAAAACAATCAAAAGAGATTTGTGATGCAAGTCTTTTATTTTGGGAGAACTTGACTGTAGCCTTTGTACAGGGTTCTGTGAGTGGTGACAACATGCCAGGTTGGGTATGAGGACCCTGAGGTGCCCTGTACGTAGGATACAGTTTTGCCTGAGACTGCACGTGAATGTTAGTTGAGAGCTGGGGAGGATATCGGTGTGTGAGGGAGGAGTGAGAGTGTGAAAGATATCCATATTCCTGATTTTTCTCTGTGAAAGACATCTCTGAGTTGTGATGCATGCTTTGATATGGTACTAGTTCTTTGCACAGGGGTAGATGCAAGACTTCCTTAACAACCAAAACTGTTACACAAAAATAATGTGAGTAGCTGTTTGGTATTCTCACTGTGTGCATATTATTTAATAGGTTATTTGAGCTTTGATGCAAGGTGGATTAAAAGCTCCTACACTCAGTGCTTTAGTGCATTATCATTTGTATCTCTGTGATTGATATTTGGCAGTTTTACTGGTATCAGGTATATTTTAGACTGAAAGTGTTTAAAAGGTTTCTGAGAGAGAATGTGTTAAATATTCTGTGCTAACTTCAAACTGTTAGCATGGAAAATTTTTTGTGATTTTTCTTTTCTTCTTTTTCTTTTCATTTGGCATCCTTTGTAAAACTTTGCTTTTTGTTCTAATAGTCTCAGCCTGTTGCTAGTGACGAATATAGTGAAGTTCCATGTGCGGTGAATCTTGTCTTAAGATTAAGGTAAGAGATTCTTCTGTTTATTTAGCTGTATTATCTTGATCTCCCTCATTACTTTCATCATATTAACATAAAATCAGTACTTTATATTTTTCAGTATGACCGGTATGAATAGTGTTTCTGTGACTAATTGCTGTCTTTTAATTACTTACTGAAATAGTGTAAAATGAAAAGCAGAATATGAATGTGACTTCAGGCTAAGTGTACCCTTCATTAAGTATTTTCTTTCTTTTTTTTCCTTGCAATGAAGGATCACAGTGAGAGATTTTTAATGAGTTTCTTTCACACTTCAGCAGTCAGCCTCTGACAGAAAGAAACCATAGCTATATTACAAGTTGCCTACTCAAAACATTTTTCACTGGCAAGTTTGATCAGCCGTTGTGGAGAAGTGACAGATATCTTAGAAAATGGATACAAATATGTTGTCTGACTTAAACTTAGTTAAAATGAGAGTCAGATTACCTTTAATTATAATTGGTTTATAACTAAGATTTGAATTGCTTAATTGTGCAGTCTAGGTCTTGTACAAAACTATTTTTTCAAAAGAAACTTTGATAACTTTTTATGTATTTACAGCCATTTTCCTTAAATGGCTAATATAGATTAAAAAAACTCACTGCCACTCTAAAACTTGCTTACATCTAGTTTGTGTTGACAGGATATTTATGAGAGGTTGTAAAGTCTTAATTGTTGCTATTGGGAAAGTTAAATGTTACAGGGTTTTTTTATGTTAATAAAGAGAGAAGTCAGAAATAATTAGAAAATTGCAACCAGTGTATTGGAAACTAATAACAGATTTATGCATAACAAATAGCTTTAAAACAGTAACATCAAAAATTGTTAATGTCCTGCTTTCAGCTGTTAGTTATCAGAAAAAAAACCACTACACAGAATGAATGCCAACTTCTAAAATCTATTTTCTTCTCTTTTCTTTTACTGCTTTTCTAGTGACAGCTGCGAAAAATTGTGTGGCTGCCAAAGGTTGTATACAAAAGGGAGGATTAATACATTTTATTGTGGGGATAGGAAAGACTTAGAGATTATTGGAATCGTTTTAGTTGTCCAATTTACGTAACTGCCCAGTTATGCTATCAATATTCTTTTTCATCTCTGCTGGCCAGTAGATGAAACCATTTACAAACAGACCAATTTGTAGTGCTATGTGGATGTGCCAGTGAGGTGCTTTGGGTACATATAAATACGATGAAACCTGTGGAGTGATTAGCTTGTACACAGTTACTTGCAGTGTTGGCATATTCAGAGGGCAAACATTTTAGTTCTGCAAGTACAGTGAAATGTCAGGGATTATGCTTTCAGCTTTCTGCAGCTCTTAAGCCAGAAGTGAAGGAAGACTGATTTCAAGAGACTTGAGTTTCCGAGCTCTTATTTGCACAATGAACTTTTGTTCTTAAGGATCCTCTTAATTTGGGTAGAAAAAGTTGCCTCTCCCTGCCCTCCCTAAAAGCAAGTCTATAGTAATTAGGTTAATGTGTTATAATTATGAAGGTTTAGGTGGCTATTGGTAGAGAGGGAAGAAACAAGAGTTTCCTTTAAACATAAAAAAAAAAAAAAGCAGTCTTGAAAAGCAGATGTACTCTGGAGTCTGGTGACACTGTTAGTGGTGTCTTGGAAAAAACAAAAATCTGATGCATAATTTTGCTGTCCTGCTTTTGAGGAGAGTGCAAACTTCAGTCCCCATGTAAGCTCTGGCTGTGTCCTGTCTCAGTGGTAGGAGGTGGGCAGAGTTAGAGATCTTTGCACTGTGCATCTGGGTTTTCTTCGGATGGAAGCCTGAGCATGTGAGTAGGGTCAGAGCTGGCCCATAATCAATGTGTGTGTGTATGGAGGGAAGGTAGGAGCACAGGCTGTACTAAGCAGCACACTTTTCTTTTAGCTGGCAGTCTACAGAGTGCTTATCTGAGAATGAGGGCTACAAGCTCCTTATACTTCTGCCCAGTGGTGTAGATTCAGAGTTAGTATTTTAGCACTCCTTTATATTTGCTAATTTAAAGGCAAGAATTATTTTCTTTATGGAACACTCACCAAAATTCAGGGCAGCCACTGTCTGACTGCTATATACATTGTGTTTAGCAAGATACCTTTGATAGCATTTGAGTTGTGCTTCCTCTTCGCTATTGACCCCAGGGGGGGAACAGCTGAGGCTGCTGTGGACACAGCAGGGCGGTGCAGTCTGCTGAATACTTGTTGAGATTTGTGTTCAAGTGTCTTGGTCTTCAGTAAGTTAACAGAAACCTTATTTGGGGAACAGAGCTGCTGATTATTTGTTAACTTTTAACAAAATACTTATATTTCTTCCATTATCTGATTACCTGTGGAGAGTTATCTAACTCATTTGCCTGTCAGTGTCAAGTATCTGTCAGTATATTGTTAAAAGCTTTTCACCTTTGACCTTGCTGAAGGCACATTAACAGTGGCCCTGGCCTGGCAGTGAGTGGTTGCACCTGAGAGTAGACAGCTCTGCATACTTGGGTCTAGGTCTATCTACAGTGAGCAAATTCAGAAAAGCCAGACGTGGAGAAGTAGTGACTGTGGTAACACTGTCTAGGAGTCTTCTTCCTCAACACCAAAGTCTCAATACTTGGACGTTACTGCTCTGCTAAACGAAAGCCAGAGTAGGTTTGAGGCTGGCATTCTAGTGAAGTATTGACAAGCTTGTACCACACCAAGTAATGTAAGTGACAAGCTACAGAGGTGCTGTTTTGGGAAGACAGTAGTGTTCAGAGCATTGAAACGTTAGTGCTCCAACTATTACTGTAATCTGTACAATTAATTCAACTGTGTCTTCTGTTCTTTTAGCAGAAATGCAATTGTATGTGTTTTCTCCATAAAAGTCTTCCCGGATCATAGGATGTAAATGTGGAGGGCCTCAGTCACTCACAGTCAGTTCTGGATAACAGAGGAAGTTCCCTCTGCATTCTGGTGTGTGCAGCTGTCCTCATGCTGGGATCATTGCAGGGTGAATGAGCTTACATTTAGGGCAGCTGTATATGGAGAAAGATGCTCTGGCCCCAAACTGCTCTCCTTTGTTGTAATTAAGTTTTTTACTGAGTAAATGTTTTTTTTTGCGCATCTTAAAGTAAAAACACTGCTTGTTTCAGCATTTGTAGCCAACAAAAGTGGTGTAGGCGACTTGCTTTGTGTTATGCAGGATTCCCTTGTGATTGTAAGGTAATAAACACATAATACCCTCACAGGGTTTTCTGAAGTTATCCACCTCCACTGCAGATTTTAAACTATTCTGTTGACGTCTCTTGGTGAATTGATCAAGTCATATAGCTGATAGAGACTACAACATATCACAGGATTTTTATGGGATTTGTTAAAATGAACTAAGTTGTGAACCATATTAATAAGTCAAGTTAGCTACAGTATGAGGGTAGAAATAATTTCCTGTGATGCTTCATCTGCTACTATTAAATAGCTTTTAAAGTGTGGCTTTATATTCAGATAAACATTGTGAATATTAGATGCCAGACTTGAAGACTCAAAGCTCAATTTATCATCCAAAATGTTGGAAGCTTTTTCTTTTAAAATAATTCATTTGATGCAATCAAATTATATGAACTGCAGTAGCTTCATGAGTTCAGAACACATTGGTTTTAGATGCTGAGAATTACTGTTAAAAACAAAGTTCAGTACTGATGTGGGTGAAAACATAAATACTGGCAAAATATAAGAGGAATGGATTGACTGATGAGAAGGATGAGAGTGGAAGGGAAGTTAACACATTGAGGGAAGGCTCAGGAAGGTCTCATCTCTTCATTGCTTCCCCAGAGAGGGGTCATGTGGTATGGGGACAGCAAAAGGTGAGCATCGCGTGTGGGAAGGAGCACTTGCTGTGTGATAGAGGCTGGCTGGCCTAGGACCTGAAGGGAGAGGGCATTTCCCCAGGGCCCTTGGGCAAGAAGGGATGGTGGAGAGAAAACTTGGATGACATTTGTGGGTGCTGCTGAGTCTTTGGCTGGGGAACTACCTTGGTTGCACAGTTTGTTGTGGAAGTTGGTGCAAACATTTAGAACCTTAGGGGCAGAATTAATTTAATACGAGGCTCCCGAGTGTGGACCATAAGGTTTAAAGAGTAAGTTCCTGGGGATGTGGGCAGGGCAAAAGCTGGGGAAATAGGCAACTTTAAACAGGAGTGAGAGGGGCCTGGGCAGGGTCTGATGGGCAGGAAGAAAGTGCTCCTCTGCTTTGTTCTTCTTTCCTCTTCTACAGTGAGGCTACACTGTGACAAAACCCATCAAAATTTAGGTGACAGGTTGAATTTTTTTCTAGCAGTATGTTCCAAAAAAAGGTTAATAGTACTCCTAAAAATTAAAAATTACTTTCACAAAGGAGGAATTCTGACAGAAGAATCAATGCATTTCAGCAATTCTTTACCTGGATGGTCAGGTTCTGTTACTTTTTTCGCAACTGGACCAGGGTTGGACTAATTTAGTAATTGAGTAGGGAGTGCTAAATTAACACCATGCCTTGTGGATCAGAAGCAGAACTCATGGCACTCTTTATACAAGTCCTGGTATTTAATGCCCTTACTCAAGTTGGAAATCACCCAGACCATCTGATTTTTCTGTCCTTAAATTGTGTTTAATACTTTTCTGTTTTCACAGTTTTCTCAGAAGGACTAACTTGTCAAAATATTCTCTCCTGTCAGAGTTGCTTCTTCAGTTGAAGATGACAATTTCCAGTTTATTTTCTACCTTTTGCCCTGTTGTGCCTTGGAGTATGTTGACCCAGAAGTGAAATTAGCAGCAGTAATTCCATGCAAAGCTTTTGAAAGGCTCTGGTATTAAATGCTAGATACAGTCCATTAGTGTTTTAAAGCTCAAGAGTAATTAAGGGATTGTGCTTGAATTTTGCAGTGGACTGAAAATACAGGTTCTTAGTTGCCACAGCGTGTAACCAGACTGAGCGATCATTTCATTAAAATGCTGATGCTTCTGGATCCTCAGCCTTGCAGAGGAAAGGGTATTTGAGAGTAGGGAGGAATGAAATCTGTAATCCACATTTTGTCCAGTAAGGATCCACAAAGAGAGGCTGAAGGCAAATGCTTGTGATTTAGTCCTACAACAGGTTCATACCACCAGGGAAAGGGAGTGGGGAGGAATTATGACCCTTGATTTGAAATTTCCAGTCTGACCACCAAGCTGTTACATTTACAGATTTAGGAAGGTTACTGTCAGAGGATTTGACTACTTGTATTAGTAACAGATATTTCATGTTAAATTAGGAGACTTGTTAATAGTTAAGAATTGCAAATTATCTGCAGCAATCTAAGATGGTTAAATTAGCTCATATGACAGGAAGATAATTTACTGACAGTAATTTGGAATGTCCCAGGACCCAATTTAATACAGTTCCTGCACACTAGATGATTAAGCCTATGGAAGAACGAAAGGGGCAAATGGAAATGTTTTACTGGCAAATGATTATTTCTGTTATTGCATATCTTATTTTAAATAGTGTGTAGGGAAAATGCTGAGGCAGACTTGTCTGTAATGTCACTCTGTGTTATTTACATATAAGTGTAAATCTGTGACGTGTGTGTATTTCATACAAAAACATTAGTATAAGTGGAACCTGTGTGTTATTGACTGGCTCTGTGGAATGTATCTTCTGGGGATCTGGGCAGGCACATACAAGCCAAAGAGTAGCTGGTAGCACCTGTGTCACACTACAGCCGGAGAGTTGTTGGGACTTCGGTCAAATGTGATTTCCTCTGCATACCAGAACATAGATGATGAGATATCGCTCATTAGTCTGAGCAGAAAGTCAAGTGCTAATCTTCCTGCTTTTATGTAGGCCTAGTTTTTTTTATCTCTTACAAAATTAGTTATATGTAAAGTTACAGGAAAAATGTGCTTAGCTGGAGGTACCTAGTAGAGCTACTCCTGTGTTGTTAATATGAAGTTTGAGGCTTAGATTTGTAGGAGTAAATACCCAAAAACTATAAACAAGCAAACCCCAAAGTCTGTTCTGGCTAGAGGCAGAATTAGTTTGATAATTGTATTAGTGTAGCATAAGCCAGCATTCTCAATTCTCATTATTTTCTTTTTTTTTTTTTCTTTTTACTTTTTCATTTTGGTATCTTAAAAAAACTTATGTCATTTTAGTCTCTTTTGTAAGAAGGGGGGCTGATGTGCGTCCTTCACCAAGGACAAGTATTTCTCAACGTTTTTGCTATTAGAGTGGCTTCTGTTCTCAAGTGTATTTAATGACAAAATCCACAAACAAACTCCCAGCTGTGTGGTAGATTTACAACTGGAAAGTAACAGAACTTGTCTATAGTCTGAGAATTGATCCAGTAACAAACATCATAAGGAAAACCATTTGTAGTATTCTTGAAATAAATGCACCTGTGATTACAGTATTGAGCACTGTGTTTTGCCATCACCACTAAGGCTTTGTCCTGTGAATCACGGAGGTGTGAGCATGTGGTTACTGAACTGAATTTTATTTTCACAGCATGGAAACTCCATTTAAATAACCTGCTTAATTATGATTAAATCATGACTGAAATCAGTAAGCAGGAACCCTTGATTCAAGTTTTGATTCTAATCCTGCTTTCTGTTTGTACCTCTATTTCCTTCAAAGTTTGCTCCTTAAAAATGATAAATTATGCATTTCTTACTCACTAATTAAGTACATTTTTGTTCCTTGCTGTATTTTTATTGAAAATAAATTAAAAATTGAAAAATTTTGTATAATTATGGCCTATATAATCCTGTATGCAAGTGTTATACCATCACTTCTTTAACTGAGAAATGGTATACAAATTTGTTTATAAAAATAACATTTTTATGTAAAGATTATAATTATTGAGCCAAAGAATCAGTATATTTTTTCTGCTTAATAAAATTGGGTTATCAAGAAGATTTGGATGTCTAAATATTTAGATGGAAAGGAATTAGGCTTTTAACCTGCACAATTGTGGTTGTAAATTATGCAGGCAATTGCATTTGGGGATGTTGCTGATACTGAAATTTTAAAATCATGAGAGCTTTTTGTTCCATTCTTTTTATTGTACTAATTACAAAAGAAAAAAAAAACAGGAACAAAAACTAACAAAGAAACCTCAAACTTCAACACCCAACCTTCTTTATGTTAAAGGAAATAATTTAAATCTTGACTTGATCTCAGTATTAAAAGTAATTTATTTGTATTATTAATGGCATGTATGTTACTGGTCAACTGTAATAAGGTTTACATTTGATAGTTCAAAATTTAATTCTAACTGGATATTTTTCTAGTACTTTTAAGAACATTGATTTTCATTGGCAGACCACACTGTTCCATCTTCATCTCTGTGCTCTAGAGTTGCCTGTGAATGTGGCAATGTAATACCCTGGGCAGGGCTGAAACCATTTGAAATAATTTTCCTGTTCCCACTCAGTGTTGCGGTTCTCTGCCTTTCCATTGGTAGGGGTGTTCCTGGGACTGTACTGGGTCGCTGTAAAACAGTCAGGTTTTGATTGGTTGATTTGTGACTGCTGATATTTTTGAGGGGAAGGAAAAATTTTAACTGAACTAATTTTATTGATCTTGTTTTCTCATAAAGCACTTGTCATTGCTGCTTTAGTGAGGCCGGTGAATGGCTACAGGAGGTGCACTGGGACACAGGAGGAACAAGAATTTTGACATAGCGGCAGACTTTGCTGGTGAAGCTGATTTACTGTAAAGTTTGTCTTATGGCAGGAAAACCAGATGAAACCTTTGAAAACTTTAAAACAAAGCTTAGACATTTTTCCATGCTTCCCATGCTTTTTGATAAGCAAGTCAGGATCCATGAATTTTAGATGGATGATATGCAGATGGTCATAGTTTTTATGGTAGCTCAGATGTCTTTTTCGTTTACCTACAAGTCTCCTTTGGTTTTAACAGTAATATACCAACAGGTAATCAGGAGTGTAAAACTCCATGCACACATCCAGGGAGGTTTTGATTCATCGTGTTTAAAACTTCCTTTGATTTGGATAAAGCCAAAGGTTTCTCTGTACCTTCCCCTCAAAACCTGTTTTTTGTGCTGGGGGCTTACACTATTCTGTTAAAAAAAACATATACCTGTAGAACTTGTTGCAGGTCTTTTGTCTTGATTTCATAAATGAAATCATTTTTCTAGAGCTCTATTCTGAAGTACCCTTGGCCTCCTGGCAACAATCGGCCTTTCGCACTTTGATTTAAAGAAATGAAATTTTGCTTCAAGCAGTGTGGCTGTTTTTCAATGCTGTACTTGGAAGAATTTGTCATTGGAATAACAGGTTATAATCTCTTTTCTTGTGCACCAGGCATGCAGAAGCAAACAAAATCAGCCTTCACATGCTTAGTCTGTTGCTCTGGTATTTCTTATCAGTCAGGCAGATGGTGCATCATTCCAGTCACACAGGTAATAGAGGTTTGACTTCCTTAAGGTTTGCATCAATCAATAATATTTGGTATCAAGAAATACAGAGATCTTTTGGAGATATAGTCTTTAAATTATAAGCAAATCCAGAAAGGTGCCTAAAACTACAGTGCACTGTAATATTTAACGAAGTGATCAAATTATGTGCATGTTGTCCTCTGTTATTAAAATGCTCTCAGTTCAGGGTGATTGTTTTTTAGCATTACTGGTGTTACCGGTACTTAACTTCAGTTCTTTCCAGGAACAGGTCTGTTTAGATCACTTCTGGTTTCAACAAAGCATTGAGATCTTACCACATTAATAAATTCTCAGTATAACTATGTACTGTCCTTCGTTGTATTTCAAGTACTTGTTAAAAATTGATGCTTTTCAAAAGTTAAATCTTTACCTCTGCTCTTAAAAAAACTTTTGTGCTACTTCAGGAATAATATCAGGGGAAAACACTTATGATCAGTAATGCCATCTCTGCAGCAAAAAAATCTGATAGCTCTTTGACTAAGTTGTTTCCACCTGCTGATATAAGAAAGAAGGTGGAAAGTGTGAGCCTCAAAAACGAATTTGCAAGTGAATACTGCTTTTTGCTGCCTTTGCAGTGAAAGGAGTCACTGATAACTGAGTCAAAAAATACTCTTTGTTTCAGTTTGCTCTTTGATTTAGCTGGGAACGAACGTAACAAGGAGAAAAAAATTGAAGGGCTTTTAATGTTCTTCTGATTTAGCTTCTGGCATCAGCATCTGCAGAAAGAGAGAAGCATATTTAGATTTAGATATATCTAAAAAGTCTCTGGTTCTTACACTTCTGTGTCACAATATGTAGACTTGGGGCTGTAAAGCAGGGGATGGAGAGAAAGGACTTCATGTTCATATATCACTTCTAAAATGTTAAACATGATTTTCCAGACTTGCCTGGTGGCATTTGCATGTATCAGCTAGTTTTCTTGTTTCTTCTCTCACACAACTTAAGCGTTTTCTTAGTTTTACTATCATCCTGTCTGTTTCTGCTAGACTGAAAGCACTCTGGTTTCTTTTGAGTCTTATGCAACCTGGGCCTGTTAGCTATGGATAGAATGGTTGTAAAGTCCTTTCCCAAGGGAGGAGCTGTCAGCTACCCTGGAGCCTTGGGCAGTGTTCTTAGCTGATCTGATTGTGACCATAACAATTCACTTAGTGGCTGCTTTTTGTAATGTACACTTGCCTTTTCTGTATGGCCTAGCAGCCAACTGACAGTATTTCATTGTGACATTGGCTGTTTTTCAGTCCTGAAAGCATCATTTGGCTGTGCTTTGCCTTTAGTGTTGTTGCTATCTCTTGATGTGTACTGATTATCAAGAGCATTGCATCATTTCAGGGATCTGCTCTTTACTCAAGATGATTAAATGGTAGGAGCAGTTTTGTATATTTAACTGTTGAGTCCTATAATTTGATCTTGAAGCATCATAAGCTAAACATATTTCCTTCTTCTACTAATGTACAGAGAGTGGGGATAAGTTGTAAACCTATGGAGTTTTTTCAGAACCACTGAACTAAATGGTAGGGTTTTATTGGACTTATAACTGTGTATTTCAGAACTACATTTTATTAATACAGAGAGATTTTAGTCCCATTCTTCTTGGTGGCAATCTGGAAGCAATCAGACTTCAAACATCTATTTTGCTTTTACCAGAAGTTAACACCAATGCCTTTTCATTTCATCTAGAATTGACCTAAAGTCATTAAAAGTAAGTTGAGGAGAACCATCTCCATAGTGCTGAACAGACAGAATCCGCTCTTGATAGTATGGTAATATGTAATGAGGAGCCTGGTTATTGATTAGCAAATGACAACTGAGCATGAAATAAAGGGATTTACATAAACATGTGGTGAATCACCAGGAACCTAATGCTTCTTTACAGTAAATGCTCTGTTCTGTTGGCATTTATATGACCCCACAGGAGCTAAAGCTTTAAAAAGTTCTGATTCACAAAATTACTTTAATAATCAGACTTCTTGTTCTTACTGCTTTGGTTCATCTGTTCGCACAGTACCATGACTTCAGATATCCAGAAGAAAAGGGGGGCAGGGGCAGGGAAGAAGAGAGCTGTGATTTTTATTGGGGTAGGAGAGGGTTCTTAATTGTTCTGCCCTAGCTGAATGGTTAAATTACCACAGCTGTAAAGGTGCAGAAAATTGAAATGCCAGGCCAAACCTTGACTTTGGGACCAATGTATACATTCACTTTCAAAAATTCTACTCCCACATCCTCTTTGCAGTATTGAAAGTACAGTGCCAGTTTGTATTTCATTCTTTTGTGTATTAACTGTGTTCTGTAAATACAGTTGAAACAAAGTTTTAGTTCTTCAAAACTGAGATAAGAAACAGGTTCTACATACCTTCAGAACAGGTATTTAATGTTTAAAATGGGGTACAGCATCCCTTAATCTGTGGCTAGTCATCAAGTAAATTCTGCTGTTAATAAAAAGTACAGGGCATTGACTGAAAAATACAGCACCTGTGAAATAAACTAGCACTGTAAAAACAAGATTACAAAGGGAAACATGTTTATCTTGTGTTTTATGCCTTAAGCATGTGAAAGTGAAAAAGGGGTGACAAGTTATTGACAGAATGATGACCTTTTGAATTTGAGTGACATGTGGTATGGTCAAATACCCTTTCTCCCTCCAGCAAATTGTTTTCCAGCAAGGAAAAAAAATATAAGTAAAATTTCTTTTAAAAAAAACCCACAAACCCTAGTCTTCCGTGGTTTTTTTCCTCAGTTATATTTCTTGCATCATATGCACAATGATCTTGCCCCAGAGATGTAGAATAAAAATTGCATGAGTACAGCTCTAGGATGTACAACCCACCTATCACTCTGATTAGTCCATTTTGATCTGAACTTCTGCTTTCTCTGCAGTCTGAATGAGTAAGTAATTTAAATTCTTCTATGATTTTAATTACACCAGCAACTGCAGTGAGGTAGTGCAAATGCCAGACTGCTTGCCCTTGCTTCTTAGGCTATGCTGTCTTGTTTTTTTCCATTCTAACTTAGTTTGCTTTCGTGGTAGTTTCAATGCAGTTCAAATTATGGATGGCAGGAGCATCTGTGAGAATGAAATTTTGTACACGTGTGATGTGTG
>VXAY01000371.1:556090-579226 GCA_013399855.1 Oxyruncus cristatus | reverse complement strand
GGCGTGGGCGGCTAAGTGATGAAGTTGGCCTATGTCTTTTTTCTAGTTCTTTAAGGAAGCATTATTCCCTAGAAAATCAGATCTGGCAATCTTAGTGTGCACATAAAGTGGTCCTGATGGAAACAAAGTAACAATGATTTGCAGAACATGCTTTCATAAAGTGTAAAGTTTTAAATTCTGAAATTACTTTGCCAGAAAGATGGCTGACAAAACATCTTAGCATGGCATACTTTGGTGTCACCCTTATTCAAAGCATGTGGAATTCTTTCTGTTGGAGGTGAGTCCATTATGAAAAGCAACTTGCAGTGTACTAAAATGCACAAAAGTACCTAAAATTTACTACTTTAAAAAAGAGATGGGCTGATTTTATCCATGATAATCAAGGTATATTAGTCTGTAATGGCACAGAGCTAGAAGCAAATAAGAGGTATTATAAGAGTTGGCAAAAAGGTCTGAGTTGGCAGTTTAAAATAGAAATAACTTTTTCACAAATGCATTTGAGAAACTAGAAACCATTAAGAAATGATGAAGAAGATAAAATTATTAATCACAAAGATAGTAAGTGCCTTTCTTCAAATCCTGTTTCTATTTAGCAGAAATAAAGTCTGTGTGTGCTGCTGCATGATAAGAGTGTAATGGATGTAAGTAAAAAAAGGAACAAATGAAACGCTGCTTGGAAACTGCCTACAAATAAATCAACAAATCCAAACAGTTTTCACCAAGGGAAGTAGCAAACTAATTTGCAGTTGCAGTGATATTAACTAGAACCAGAAAAGTGTCTGAAGGCTGGAGAAGAGCATGAGCAGATTTTAGGGGAGAACTCAAATGCATCTTCTATTTGGTGGAATATATAATGGAATACATAATTTATGGAAATCAATAAATGTCTGGAAGGTAATGGAACAATAAGCAAAAGCACTTACAGGCTTCTAGCAAATTAATCTTGCCAAACTTCTTTTGTTTTGCTTTCCTGGATAGTAGTATAGTGTTAAAGAGAAAGCAACGGTGTCATAAGTTCAAAATACTTCAGAGTATAACAGTTCCCAATAGCAAAGTTGGATTGCTGAATACATACCAACCTTCCTTGAATTTCCACCTTCACTTAAATAAACTGATTTGACAAGTTAAATTTCTCTTTGGGATATTCTGCCATTTGGAGACAAAGTAAAATAGACCCCATGTGCATCCTGATTAAGGAAAGAGTCTGTGACAGGAGCAGCTGGTCTTTCACAGAGCTGTATCAGTCTGTTAAAAAGTGGTAATTTTCATAAGAGGTCATAATTACTTAGTGCCTTTTTATGTGGTGGATGTTCTACTTAGGGGAGATCTGTGGAAAGATACAATCTGAGCACTTACTGTATTATGTTTCTAGGTCATAGAATCGTAAAATGGCTTGGGTTGGAAAGGACCTTAAAGATCATTTAGTTCCTATCTTCTGGTTTACTTCTGCAGAGGTGGGAGAGAAAGTTCTTATATGTTTGATTTGTTTCTTCCAAAGAGTGTGCAGGAAATGAGTATTTGAGTTACATCACACATTCAGTCAAAACATATAATGCTAAATTTCTGTGCAGTTTTCCTTTTATTGGAAAGCAGCAGCTTTAACAAGCTTATTAGGTATAATAAATGGCAGCAAAGGGATGAGGATTGTCAAATGGGAACTTGGAGATGGGTAATATGTTGATTTTTTTTTTTTTTTTCCCCTAATATTTTTTTTTTTTAACAGAAAGCTATTCTCTGTTGAATAAAAGTAGACAGTGCAGTATTCCATATAATGGCATACTTCTACAGAAGAAGTAAATGAACCTTGTAAATTTGTACCTGGCTAGCTGCATTATCTGCAGCTTTCTGTTAGTGATCTTAAGTTCCTGTAGTTCCTTATTTAGGGAACATGAAACTCCTTCAGCTTTGAAGCATTCAGTGGATTTGGTAAATGAGTACTTTTCATTTTAGGCACTGCGTGTGGCATACTTATTTTTCAGGGTTTGCTATCTTGCTGTTGCCTGTGCTGCCAATCATTTTGGGTTTTGTGTTTCTGCATGTTGCTGGCTTTGACTCTGTAGTATTCTTAGAATTATTTAGCAAGCGATAATAGCTGTTAAGTCACAGCTGAATATGCCTGTCTCTTGGATTTAGTTTTCCCACAGCAAGACTTCATGGCCTGGTATGCTGAAATATGAGGTTGCATACGGATTCCTTGCTGAGGAGAAGAATAATGAACTGCAAAACACATTCTGTTGCTATTAGCTTTTCAAGTGGATTGAGCTATTCATTGGAAAAAGAAGTGTGCTACTGCGATTAAGTTCATCCCTAGGCTCAGTTGGCTTGCCGTTTCCAAAAATTAGATGGACGTCTGTTTTGCGAAGAGGCTAATGTTTTGTTGATGGTAGAAATTATTAACTAAGACTGAAGCTGGAAACATGCAAGGAATGGAGGTTTGGGGCACAGTATGAGGCTGTAAAGGAATTCTTTAGCATCGGTAATAAGTAGCTTCAGACTGTTTCACATGCTGAACTGGTTAAAACACTCTTTGTGGCAAGCAGGAAAGCAGAAAACCTTTGTCTTTAACACTGTGCTGCTTGTTTTGTGTGTAGGTAGAACCTCACCACTGAGGCAATGGTGGTCAGTGAAAGAATTTACCCGTTTTAAAACAGTTTTGTAAACACTCTGCATGAACACTGCTGGTCAGCATTTAACATTTGCTGGATACTTTGTCTCTTAAATGAACATCTTTGTATACGTGTGATCTACGGTAGGGAGAGTTAAGTCCAAGTGAATCTTCTGCTGTTCTTGGAGGAAAAGGTACAAATGACTCAGACTGTATTCAGCTATTAAGTCAATATGATAGAGTGTCTTTTGAAGATGGAAAGGAAAATATTAATCAGAGGGCTTTATTTTATCCTCTAAGTTACCAAAGGAATTTTCAGCTTAAGCATATTTTTTATTAGTTTTCCCAAAATGCTGCCTTAAAAATACAATGGAGTCTCTCCAGTCTGAGTGCTTTGAGAGAGCAGTGTTTTCAAGGAAATACACACTGCAAAAATGTGGTTGTCAATACCATAGGTGTTCTTTGGGTATAGGAGCTGAATAGTTCTGTTCTTCATTACATTTAATGTATACACTGACTGTTTTTCAGGAACTCCAGGAAAGAACTTAATGACATACGGTTTGAGTTTACTCCAGGCAGAGGTAAGGCTCCTGCAATTGAATTATTCCCTTGCTGCTTAAAAAAGCATTTTGGAAATTGATTACTGCATGTGCCTAATACAGACTGCTTCTCGGGAATGTTTCCTACTGTGCAGAGCTTTATTTTGAACCTCACTTGAGTAAGAATTGCAGATGTATGTAAACTCTGCTGGCAAGGCTGCATAATGTATGTATTAGAAGACTTGATTTGCAGTATACTTTTACCAATTTCCTGTCTTATTAAGATGATCTATATGGTATGTAAGATTGTTTGTAGCAATATTTATAGCTTTTGAATTTCCATTATTACACTTGGAAGACATCATAGGAAATGGAATATAGTAGCCTTAAAAGTGTATGTGGTGATGGTGGTAATGTTTAAGTTTCTTTCCCCTTTGTTATAAAAGAAAGTCTTTTAATGTGTATAAAGTTCACAGCATTTTTCAAATACTGTCTTCAACAGAAAGTTCAGCTGTATCTCTAGCTTTGTTATTATCACCAGCAAGAAATTCTGGTATTGAAACATTAAATTTTGCTGTGTGGTTGTAGAACTGTATAGGCTTTCTAGTGCTAAGAGTTGTAAGAACTTTTACAGTTACCTTTGTTGGGAGAAAACCAAGTATTACTGGCATAAAATGCATAGTAGGCTGATATGTTGAGTAAGAAGGTATCATCCTTGTTAAATTACAACCCTTTGAACTATGAACACATTTCATATTCTTCAGAAGTCAGTATGCACTATATTTAGAATAGCCTTCGAAGAGTTTTCACCTAAAAATGAATCCAGATTGGAAGAGGTCTCTTTTCCAGTAAATCCCAGTATCTGTCATGTGCAGCAGTTTTGTGCATGGATATATTCTGTGTTCTCTACCTGCCTTTCTCATTGATTTTGGCAATGAGTAATAATGACAGAGACAGTTACTTAATTGGGCACAGAGCATCTTGGTTTGTTAAAAGAGTTACTTGGGAAGCAGTTCCATAAGCCATGTGAATTCTTACTTGGTCAAACAGTAAGAGAGTACCAGGACTGTTCCTAGTAGTCATTCACTGAGGCAGCCAGAAGGCTGCCGTGGTTCTCATCTGCAGAGTTCTCCAGAAACTGCAGCTAGCTCGGCTATGTTGTTTTTCACCTGTGTGTGTTTCTTGAGGAAACGATGCAACTTCATGTAACTGCCTCAAAGCATGGGCTCCATACAGATGTTTGGTGTTGGGGTCACATTACAGTTGAGATTTAGCTGGAATTTGGCTTGTTCCTGCTGTTTCTGCCTACTTCCCTTTAAACCTTCTAAAGTCTTTATCCAGGAGCAAATACTAGTCACCGGGGCCTAGGAATTAACCCGCTCAGGTACAGGAGTTAATAGAAAATAATCCAAAGCTTTGAATTTCCTGAGTCATAATACTTAAAAGCTATTTGAAACCTAAAGCTCAAAATAATGACTGTTCAACTACTTTGCCCCACTGGTAACAAAGGCTACTCAGCATATGTCTGTCCAGATATGCAGAACAATGGAGGGGATGAAGAAAACAATGAAAACCACACTAAAGCATTGTTTATTTTCTTGGTTGTGAAGATACTGAACTTGTAAAATGTGTAGAATATGTAGTTAGATAATAAAGGAAAAATGTTAGTGGCCAGGGGAGGTCTGTAGGGAGTTTGCAATGAATCAAATCATCACCTCGTCCAATTTGCTGTGCAGAGGCTGATAAGATAATTATCTTTTTTCCTCCTAATTAAAGATAATTTTGAATTCAAGCCTGCCTCCATGGGTGTTTTGGAACTAGAATATATTGTTGTTAAATTGCATTGGATGACTGATACTTTTTGTTGTTTTTGTGGCTCTCATACTTATTCATTTCACCTTTTGCACAGACACAGCAGATGGCGTTTCCCAGGAGCTGTTCTCTGCAGGCCTGGTTGATGGCCATGATGTAGTTATAGGTAAATTACATTTTTGTTTTGCTATTATGCTCTTGTGACAAGTTTGTGTTAAATGGATGTGAAAAAAATGTTTGATGCTGGTTTTCACAAAATCCTTTTTTGTCCTAATTTTGCTTTTATGTATGCATAGTTCAATCAACAAGACAATTTTGATACCAGTCCAAGGATTGCTTTTGGAAGTCAGAACTCTTCAATGGTTTGAAAGGGATGATGTAGTATAGTTCTCCTGAAGGATTATTTACATTTCAATGATTGATCATTTTTGTGATAACTTCATTTTTTTGTTTAAAAATAAAATGATTTTTCAGTAGGATTTTGCAAAGTGTGCTTTGGCAGCTCTGAAGTTAGTGAACAATCTGTTTAGGTTCATAGAAATAGAAGAAGGACAGAGTTCAGGACCTATGGAAATTGCACCTAGAGATATTTTTCTGTGGTAAACAAAGATGTAATCAGAAATGTTTTCTGACTGCTGAGAAGAAAGATAATTCTCCATTTTTCTATTCTGTGCTTCAGTAATTTTTTAAAGGGTTGTTTGGGTTTTTTTACTTGAAATTCAGTGCGTTGCAGAGATGATTAATTTGGAAGTGCTTGTTTCCCTGCACCTCTTTCCTTTCTTCTGGTTGCTCAAGACTGGTAGATGTAGAGTCACCAATATGAGAGGGGGCCTAGTATATGCTAAATGTGGGAGTAATGATTGGAAGAATACAAGCAAGTCAGTTTTTGTGTTATAGTCAAAGAAGTTCATATCAATTGGTTAAGAGATCCTTAACCAAACTCCTAAGTGATATGAAGAGTTCATATCACATAGTTCTACAACTCTGTAATGTAACAGTGAGATATAGTTCCCAATTAATCACAGTAGTAAAGCATTTGAAATTGAAACACCTGTCTTACAGCATCACATCTGCTGAAGATACTTTAATACTAAAATGGAACCATGGTAAAGCAAGAAGGCCAGTTTATTAGTACACTGTCCTTAACAACATCTTAGTTTATAGTGACACTGATAATCCAGTTCCTAGGAAAGCCACAGTGTTACTCAGTAAATATCCTTTTGCTCTGCGTTTGCTTCTACCTGGTTTTACTTTGTCTTGTAAGATTAATCATCTTTGAAACTGAATGAAGTCATGGCTTTTGTTCAACTGATTCCAACTCATCTTCTTACTGTAATCAGAAAATGGGATAGAACTGCATGAGTAGCAAACATTAAGGTGCTCAAAGAGCACTGTGTTCTAACGCATTTTGTAGAAAGTTTTGTGCCTTCAACACGTGCGCTTAACTCAGTATTTCCAGCACGCTACACAAATGTATTACAGGTGGAAGAATATCTCTAAATCCTCAGGGTTTAACAAAGGACTTAAATATTTCAACATATCTGGCTCATTTAGAGCTAATGTGCTGAAGGGTGACTCATAATGACTAGACTGCCAGGAGTTCCGGAGGCTTGGGGGACATCCGCAGGTAATGAAGTTTTGCATCAATTGCACCTAAGTTAGTTTAGCTCTATCTGTTGTATGAAAAAGGTGCACTTGTGAAGGTATATTGTGTGAAATGGCAGGTTTCATGAAAGTTCCCGCCCTGCTGAATTTTTGGTGTGGTGGAAACTTAGAGGTTCAAGGTGGAAAAAACCCCTGTGTTAGGTGAATAATCACCGCTGCTGTAGTTGTGGCAGAACTATAAATACATGATATAAGAAATTCTCCAAGTGTGCAAATTACTCTTCACACATATATATGTACCATAGTGAATGTGCTTTTCTTAATAGCCATGATAAAGGAGATAATAATTTTTAGTTACTTTAAAGAAAAAAAAAAAGAAAAAAGGAGAATTGGCAATTGCCTTCAAAGAAAGTTCCTTTTTTCAGCATACAGTCCACCAGTTCTGGCTTAGTTGTGTGAATGAAGAATAAATCTATATAGTTACTAGTGGGATTAGTTTGAGTTTTGCCTGATAGAGAAGTGATAAACTCTTGGGCCTAGAGTGTGTTCTCTGCCCTCAGGGATCTAGATTATAGTTTTGACGACTTTCCTTTCTGGTTAAGATGGAAAAAACCCCACAACTGCGAATTTGAATCAGAAATTGCAAAAGCAGCAGTGTAAGGAATGTTCCTATTTTTAATAGCAATTTAGTTGCTGTTATTTATTTCCTTGGCATTCACTTCTCTGCCAGTGGTTAGTATCTCAAAATAAGGATTTATTGCGGTTCTACAAATTAGAGGTATTCTATTTCAGAACCTAACTTGAGCACATCAGGGAGGCCTTTCCAAATATATTTTTCCTTGTTTCAAGTTTCAGATAAAAGGTATTGAAGTAGCCTGGCTGCTATTTCATCTTCTTAATAGTTTTGTCAGAACAATATCTATAATTCATAGCTGAATTTGGGACAGGAGGACTTGTGAAGATCTGATGGGGAGAGGAGACTACCAAGTAATAATATGCATAGCAGAATGTGACCTGCCTTATTTCTGCATAGACCTGTATTTCAAATCTAATCCAGCGTGATAGAGATATTTGTTAGAGCTGTCTTCAGCATCTTGACGACGATCGAACTGTTGTCAAAACCTGTGTCTGAAAGCCAGCACTTACTTTCTACATTCAGTCACAGGCAAATGATTTTTTTTCAGCCTTGTACTCTGACTCATTCTTTTGTAATAGAGAATTTATGGGCACAATTTACTGTAATATCTCAGGCTCGTTAAATGTCCCTACTAGCAGTCAGCAGCAGCAGGTCTAAATTTTTATTTTAAATGTTCATTTGAGACTAGACTGAGGTTTAGAATGCTCAGGATCATCAAAATGAAGGGGAAATTATGAAATCTGTATATACTCATCGCTCATCTTCCTGGATAATCTACCCCATTAGACACATGTAGAATCAAGGTCTGAAATAGATAAGCATTTAAGTATCCAAATATATTCCACTTACCTTTTTATAAACATTGTTTATAAACCTTGTTTTAAACATGCAGTGGTTTGCCTAAGTGTTCTTCTCACCCCCTGAGCGAAAAAATCAATCTGAAATACCAACCACCTATTTTTAAATAAGTTTCTGGGAAAAGGTATAATTTGCCAGTTATATTAATATTTTAATTTATCAATAAACCCAGTTATCACAATTTCAGTCTTTTTCCTTTTTTTCCCCTCTTTTCAATGACTGTAGAATGTAAAACACTACCTTGGGATCAGATATCCATACTAAGTAATTGAGAATTTAGTAGTTTAATAATGCACTATTGGAATTGAAATAGGTAGATTTCTAGCAGTAACTTATTTCACTTTCCATTTTGATACGGTGCTCCTGTTTAGTAAAAATATACTGCTTCTGTTGGGTGGAAATTTTCCCATCAGCTACCTAAAGAAAAGTTAAATCTTGTGCATTGTTTTATCAGTCCTCAGTTTTGATGTTTTTGCTGTGACCCCTCACTCATTATTAATACCCCATGTTAAAGAATCTTAATGTGAAAACATTTGAGGTCTATTATTATTCCATAAACTTGTAGGTTGTTTTTTTTTCATTTTGAGCACAGGTGATTATTTATAGTCTTTATTTGTTGGTATATATGACCCTGATGTCTCTTCCATGCCTTTGAGTAACCTAGTGGAACGGGTCAGTTATTAAAGCTTTGGTCCCAACCACCCCTCCTGGGTTTTTTTTGTTTATTTGTTTTTGTGGGGGGGGGTGGTGGTGGTGTTGTTTTGGGGGGGTTTGGTTTTGGTTTTAGGTTTTTTTGTTGTTTTCATGTGGGTTTTGTGTTTTGGGGTTTTTTTTGTTGGGTTGGTTGGTTGGTTGGGTTATTTTTATTTTTTATTTGTTTGGTTTTGGTTTTGGTTTTTTTTTTCTTTTGGAAAAAGATGGCCTGATGCCAAAATACTAGTTAATGTCCTTGATGTTTAAAAAGACATGAACTAGCCTAAACCGTGGTTGTCTGTCTAGAATAATGAATTAATAACCAAGGGAAATCAGCACAGATTTTGGTACTCTTTAGGGATAGCACAGCGTGCACCTACAAGTATTCTGTGCGGAATTTGAAGCATTGTTTGCCACGTTTCTTTACTATTGCTGTACTTTGGGCCATCCTTTGGGAGAGGAGGATGGTTTTACTTAGTAGTGTTCTTCCTTGTGGCCCGTGCTTTACACAGGCATGAAGCTGCATGCATTGCTGGCTTTACCATGGTACAGCATTGGGGCTCAGAACTCATATGAACCACAGGGCTCAGTGGTTTTAATAATTGTTTTAAGCTGTGGAAATTGCACTGTGTAATTGTAGTCCGGTTCACTAGGATGCTCTAGGAGACCATTTTCAGTCTCTTGGTGTTCCTTTCAAGATGCGAACTGCTTTGGCTTTCTGTTGTCCTGTAGCTGTCCTCTTTAAGCTGTGTTTTCTCATTGGAAGGCTGCAAATCAAGTTGTTGGATATTATTATAGTATCAAATGTTGAAATGGGGATAGTTTCCGCTGTCTTTATCTGTATCTACTGATTCAGCAATGTACTTGGAGAATTTAGACAAATTTGTGAGCCTTAATCTCCCTTTGATAAATTCCTAATGACAGCCTTTTCATAAACAATATGTTTCTAAATGATTTTAATGTTTCTGCCTTATCAGTGTCCAGTATCTTCCTCAGAAGAGAAGCCAGGCTTGCTGTTGATCTTTCTATTTGCTTTGATTTCTTTCTTATAAGAATCATATGAGGTCCTTGCAGTTGTCTGGCAATAAACACTTGTTACTTAGCTGCCGTAATATTTCCCTTAATATTTTCCTTTAATACTGTTCTCAAGAAACATAAACAAAAGGGATTTTATGATTAGCATCCTGAATGGGTGAACTAGCGGAATCACACTATACTTAAATGACCTTTTTGATCTCTTTTCGAAAAGCCCTTTAATGTTTCAGGCAGACAATTTGTGAGCTATTAGATGGTAACAAGACAGACAGAGATCTGGAGGAATTGTTACCCAGTGCTCTAAAGGCTGATGATTTTGATTGTTTGCATAGTAGACTATAGTATATATAATCCAGTGCTAGCTATGTTTTAAAACTTAGTTTTGATTTTGTTCTGAACTTGCAGATGCACAAAAACCAGTGTGTAGTATGAAATATAAATCAGTGTGTAGATTACAATGAACCTTTCGCAATATGTGAAACTGCCTCAAGAGTGTGCATAATAAATTCAGCCCTTTGGAGGAAACCCCTAACAGCAGCTGAATTTTGAGGAGAGATAATTCCACTGAGAAGTATTCCCTGCCACTTGGGCATCCTGCTTGCTAAGACCCATACAGGAGAACACAGCATTAATCCTCAAACCAGCAGACTCCCAAGGCAGTTAATTATGGTGAGCTCGGTGTATCAGATGAAAATGGTAAAATAACTGCCTACAGTTGAGGAAGAGGTAATATTTGAAACAATCAACAGGGAAGCCAATAAATCTGTGGAGCTTTGAGCCTGGTTTCTCTAACAGCCATACCGCTGATGAAGTAGGGAGCAGCTGAAAATGGCTATTTTTTATAGACCCAGTTTTGGACTATATTTTTCTTTTAACTTATTAAAAATATTTTTCATTGTCTCAGAGCTTACGATTTTTCTCTTTTTTTGGTGATAGTAATTTTCTGCCTGAATAATGTTTTCCTTTCCTCATATCTGAATATCAGGATTACAATATGCAATAGCTTTGCAAACTGTTGAACCTAAGCATACTTTCAGAGGTTGCCCATCCATTCTTTGCAAAATAGAAAAGCAGATGAATCATTATTCTTTTGAGAGCACCCCAGAAATATCATCTCAAGCTTTAGATTCTGCTTGTGTCTGTGTTTATGCCAGATGGCTCTGACTCAGTTGGCTGGTTGGGCATTGTACTGAAAATAGTTTAACTGTACTTCATATAGCTTTATTTACTGTCTCATTAATTTTAACTTTTCCAGAAGTTTTCCCTCTTCAGAAGCCATTAGGGTTAGGTTTCATGCCGTGTTACGAATTTCTAAGTAACCAGAGCCCTGTCATGTTCCAGGAGCAGAACAGTTATTTGAGACTGGCTGAAGTGTGGTTATTTTTGTTTATTTAGTTGTGATCTTGAAGATGGTGTTTTTTTGTTTTGTTACCTCAGCTTATACTGATCACTTGTTTAAAATATGTAATTTATGTGGTTGAGCAAAATTGTCATATAGCAGAGTGATTTGTATATATGCTAGAGACTCTAGTTAGGTGGGGCTTTTTGTTTATTACGTCTGCAATTAGCAGCCTGTGTACTGTATATTTATGTGCTGGGTTTGACCTTTTTGCACGTTCCGCAAAAGCAGATACTGATTTTGTTAGAATGGCACAACCATTTGTCACTGAGCAAAACCTGCAAAATAGCCTGGAATGATTTGTGGTATATAGGTTGATTAGATGTCCTTCAGAAGCCTTCTGAAGAAAGCGGAACAGCACCTCGTTTATTGTTGTAAACAACAAAAAGCCTCTTGTGGTAACTGCTGCTAATGTTTGAAGAGGGCTTTTGCTCCAAGGCATGAAGTATACTCTATTTACTTGAGGTTATGGCTGGCAAAGATTTTTCCATCACCACTTATTTTTTTTCCTGCAGTTATCTTGTTCATGTTTCTTCTTCTGACTTTTATGGGAGCATGGCGATAACATATTGAGAAAAGACTCTGCAAAATAAAGTCGAGCATAGTATATCCAGGTCTTGTAAGAATAGTGAATTCCCAACAGGATTTTATTATCAATTAGTGCTGCTTGCAGGCAAACTAATCTATGAATTTCACAAGTACAACATCCAAGGCATGACTTCAGAGTACTTCAAAGAAAAATGGCTTTGTCAATAGGAACTGCAGTATACTTAACTTAGAGATAAGGTATAAAGTAGACTCAGAGATGTGTATTTTACAGCACTCTCCGCTTTTCCAAATACTTGAAGTATCAGTGGAGAGAACAATTTCTGCCTCTCAAGAAAGTCCTAATGTGAAATTCCTTTTCACTTTAGGAGAGCATACGGTATTAAACTGACTTTCTTCACCAAGTTGCAATACAAGAATTGTTGGGAGTGCAGGGCAGGGAGATGTGGTGAGAACAGAATGGTTCCTTTCCTCCCTAGTGTTTACAGATGTGATTGGGTTCATCTGTATTTAGAAACTTTAGTCTCATTTGTCATATTTAAGCCAAATCAGAACTTTGTACACGACCTGTACAAACAGGGTTAGTAAGTCCCTAGTGAATCGTTTTCCTTGATGAAAGGAGCCGGGGAGATTTTCTTCAGTAGGACCCAATAGCAGTTCCACTTAAAAATAATTGATTTTCTAACTTGCCTGATGTGACCAGTAATTCTGAATAGTGCTGAACAGTAGCAGCAACTGCTTGTAAGTGAGAGCATTGTTTAGTTGTGAGGTTATTCCCTGTCATGAATTTTTTGGTGTCTTTCAGGGTACTTTGCATACTTAGTGGTCCAAACTGTGTATGTTTAGTAACAGTGCTGAATTTTTAGAAGTATATTCATAGGAGTGGTAAGCCAGTTATATTTAATGCAAATGAAAGCTCAATTTAATTGCATTTAAAGTAGGATGAGTATTTAAATGTAGAGTATGTTGTTGTATTTATAGTTTTGAGCATGTCTTTAGTGTAGTTAAGGAGGGATTCCCAAACCTCCTGGAGAAATAATTGGAAGGGACTGCAGGCTGGCGTTCAGGAAGGACTTTGACCTGCTTGGATGGCTTCTCCTGACTGTGCTTCAGGCTCTATTTCCAAAGGAAGTTAACTAAACTAGAGATGCCGGGGATACCTCAGTTCATGGGCTAGTGCTGTCTTTCTTAGCTGACTACAGCAGGCTCCAAAAGATTCCAGTTGCCAGTTGAGCCCAGATCTTCAACGGTTTAGGAGCAGAGAGACATCCAGTGCTGTGTACTTACTGAGGTTCTACTGAGTCCCTTACTGAGAACCTTTGGCTTGCACTAAGGTGAGAAAAGTCATGATTGTCTCATCCCGAAAGAAAATGAACCATATTTTATACAGTTTCCTGAAATACAGAGTCAGGTATCCCAATTCGGACAGTTTCCTCTGATTGTTGCCCTTGTGGTCTAAATAAGGACAAGACCAAGCAAAACAACAGCAGGGAGTTAGAAAAATGAAAAAGATACCAACAGGACAGTATGGTTTTTCTAGGCAATTATGTGCAAATATTTGACTCTTAGTTGATGATAATTACTAATGCTTTCAGACATTGCAGCAAGAGTAGGCTTTTGGGGGGATTCACATTCACAGCTTGATTGACTGTGATTAATGACAATATTTTGGCAAAATTATTTCCATTCCTATTCTGTAAAGGCCAGAAAATGTAAAACACAGTACCAACGTCACAGGTGAAATCCTAGTTTTACTTGAAAATACTGAATATGTATTATTAAAATTGAAAAGTTCTCTCTGTAGGAAACTGCAGGTGTGACTATTTTTAATGTAAACTTGTATTCTGTTATGGACTCTTTGTAGGTCTGCTTTTGTATTTTCAATTGTAGCCTGAAAACATCTGGCATTACTCCTTTAAATCCTTCTAATCGTCTGTTTGATTACACATGTTCCACTCTAGTTGCAGTCCATCAGAAAAGCAAAAATAAAGCATATTTCCTATGTAAAAGTTTTTGACTTGTCTTCTAATTAGAAGTAAAGGGAACAAATGAAATTATTCCTTGTAGCCTTTTACTGAGCACTGTTCTCGGAAAAGCAGTTTTTGAAGAATGATAATCATCTAAAAATATGATTCCTTTCTGTTACAGTGCTTAAGTAACAACAATAACATAATTAAATTAACTATTTACATATATTTATGTATATGTATAGGTTTATCTTTTGCTATTTTTATCTGGAAATTTTTAATCTCTTCCCTGGTAAAAAAATCAGCAGGAAAGGTTAGGCTTTTTTAAGACTTTGACACTACTTGTGAAGTCCTTGGTGCTGCTTTCCACTGTATGATAGTTCATTAAAACACTTGCTGATGGTGGGATGCTGTTTGCAAGTCCAGTAATAATAACTTTGCCAGTAACTGTGTCTAAGGGCAGCTGGAAGTTTTTGCACTCCGACGAAATAGTCCAGTGTGCTGACTTGCAACTGTACAACATGAAACAAAAGGGTGCCCCTCCTGACGACACACATGCACTTTAAGCTTCAATTTTTGTAACGTTTTATTTAGGTGAAGTTAGAAATCCTTGGATTTAGGACCCAACTACTGTCTGGTTTTGTAACATTTCATTTCAGTGGAGCCAGCAAACACTAGCTAGAGAATTTCTTTTTTTTTTAAAGACATGTTTTATAGAATTTGGAAAAGCCAGAGCTGCTCTTGAGTACTTGACCCTATTTTATAGATTTTTAAGATGTAAAAAATTGAAAGTATTCTATCCTGGCTTCAGGAGCTGTGAGGCTGAATGTTCCTTTTTGCCTAAATATGAGGTTCTGAGTATTAATTGTAATGAAAGGCATTTTCTATATTTACATATATTTTATCAGGTGGGAGGTACTGCACTAAAATTGGTTTACAGATTGTGGAAGTGAATTGTGTAATTAAAATAAAAACTGTTTGTAATGGCAAGAATAAAGAAGATTATGAATAATGAAGCTTAAAAAATGGAAATACTTTCTGTTGTAGTGCTATAGTTGAGTTCATTTAACTGTGAAGGGTAATTTTTTTTTCTTTCCAAAAAGTGCTCTCTACAAAATGTACCTTATGCTTGCTTTTAAATCTTGTTTTTAATTTCAAACTCACTTTCATCTCTGGTTAAATTTATTACAGGTGTATAAACAGTCCTTAGTGCCATTTTAATTGTATAAAGAAAATGAAACCTGAAAAAATTGATTTACCTTTAACAGTGGTAGATTGGCCTAATTGTTTACTTCTCTAAATTCTCTTACTAAATGCTGTACTTCCCCTTGAGGCCAATTTCTGTTATTACACAGTGAATCGTGTATGATCAGGCACGGTAGGAGTGAAAATGCTGCCATCACATTGTTAGAAGATGGAGGAAGTAGGACCCTGAGTTTTTGAACATGCAAATGTTTGCTGTGTATCTCCCACCACATGAAGTATGTGGAAAGAGTTATTTATGGACAGCATCTAGTTTCTTACTTCTCTGCTTTATGGTACTTACCTATTCAGTGTACTCAGAAATGTCTGCTACTTAACACCTGTTGATTTCCTTTTTATAATCTTGTTTCAATAGCTCTGCCAGGTGTGAAGTCTTTAGCTCGTGTTCATGTCATGTTGATGGCATCTTCTGCTCAGAAGTCAATCTTGAACAAAGGCACTTAATGATTCAGTCTGAGTTCAGCATCTATAGATGTGAAAAGCTGGGGAGCAAGTTTAGTAAACATACAAAGCTGAAAACAGCCAATTTTTTTTTTTTGTTCAAGGTAAATGGTAGCGATATTGTTAAAAAATACCGGTTAAAAATTTAACCTAGGTGTTTGGATAGAAAAAGAGTTTATTATTTTCCTGCCTCCTCCTCTGTTTTCAAACTGCCTTCCTGCTGCTTCTGTTACAGCATACAGCTTCTTCTTTTGGACACTTGGGCTCTGCTCATCTAATTAAACTGTTCATTGCTGTTACTTCACAAATATTGATCATGTTTGCTAAGGGAGTAGTTTGAAGACCAGCTCTTTTTGTACCACTATTGTATTTTAACTCTTTTTTTTATCTTTTTTTTCTGCTAGTGAGCTGTAACACACCACCAGGAGTCTGTGTGGATGCTAATGTCAGCCCAAAAAGGGATAGAAGCATGTGCATATTTAGAGGGGACACTGAGCTCAGCTTTCTGCTAGAAACGTGTGCTGATGGTGGCCTTAGCTATAGCAGAAACATGATACAAGTCATGCGAGCCATCAGCTTATCCTTTGCTGCGTGATTCTGTCACTTTCCTTGCACTTGCATTTGTGTGATTGTTGAGTGTTTATGGAATAGACGACGCTGAAAATAAGTAGTTATTTTTTTCCTGTTATTTGGTTTGCAGATTTTTTTTTTTTTTAATCAGTTCTCAGTCACAAAGTATCAAAGTGACTGAAAAGAAAGGAGGCGGGATTTTAGGCAGCCCAACTCTTCTCTGACTTTGAAAGAACAGCTAGAGAGTGATTAAATGATTGAAGTAGTCATTTACAGACCTGTATGTGTGTAGAATTAAGCAGAAGATTCAGTATGAGGCTTGATGGCAAGTTGAATGCAATTTTCTATAAATCATATTTTTTCATACTTTATTTTGCAGTTGCTGCTAACTTACAGAAAATAGTAGATGATCCAAAGGCCTTGAAAACATTGACTTTTAAGTTGGTAAGTAACAGCATGAAGGGAAGAAACAAAATAATTATCACAATATTTACACACAGTTGATTCTATCTCCTTTACAGCTATTTTGTTGAATAAATGTGTTGACGGATGACTGAAACTGCCACGTATGAGAGAAAAAGCTTAAACCCTGTTGTGACAGGGTAGCTTCATAACTCTGCATGGGGAAGGAGTTTCAGTCACATGAATTCTGAGGAAATCTGAAGTTTAGGTGAGAAACTGCAGGAAGAAAACCCGTGAGAAGAATTTCAGAAAGAAGTAAAGCAGAGAAAACTGTAGTTCCTAGGTTAGGACTCCTTCAGCCCCAGTCACTTAGCTCTGCCCTGACTGAAATGTCCTCTGCTAATGGACATTTTTTTCCAACCCCATTTTTTCTAACACCTGCCACCATTTTTCTTGCATGCAGGTTGCCCTCTTCACTTGCTTCTTCTTAATCGTTCTTCTCAACCTTCTTTTAGTTGGCCATCCACACCTGCAAGTTTATCTTGCTCCCATTGTATTTCATTACTTTTTCTCCTTCACTTTCTGTCTTCCGGATGTATGTCATCAGATGCTGAATTTGGGTCTGGGACTCTTTCCTGTGCTGCATTTTGTGCCCTGGACCATGGGTCCTAATTTTGGTTGATTTTGATGGTATTATGATAGATCTAATTTCATATTAATAAATTTACTTTGCAGAAACTTAAGTCAGAATTTATATGCTCCTTTTTTATTTCCTGCTAAAATTAAGTTGAAAAATTTGTATACCTGAAATTATTGAATTATTGGCTATGGAAATACCAAGCTCTTACTAATACGCTTTCAGCACCTTTTGCTGAGAGTGACTCATCACATACAAAAAACTAGAATGAATATCTTAGATAAGCTTTGTTTATAAAAGCAGCTACTTCAGGTGGGCTGTAGAGAGCCATTTTTAGACCTAGTTGATGATAATGTATTAATTCAGGATTGTTGTTCCCATGTCATCCCTGAAATACAAGGTTGAATAGTTTTAGCTGACTCATTTGGACTCTTCTACAGTCCAGTAAAATCTCCAGAACTGACATGTTTCTTGTGAGAAGGGGAATAAAGACATGCAACTCGAGTTATTTTGTTTCTGTGGCCTTTCCTATAAATACAGTGTAAGGGCTGATGCTTCCCTTTTTGCAGCTGATCTGTGCTCTTGCTGCCTAAACATCTGAATTGGCTTTATTGTGTAGTCAATGGCTTCTCAGTAAGAGCATTTAGATAGATAGATACTCCTGAGGCTCTACAGAAGTCTGGATTTCTTTTTCACACACTTAAAATAGAGGCTTGAAATTCCACAATGTAATATCCCATAGTATTCAGGTTATATATGCTGAAAACAAACCCTCTTTAGGATTTAGGTTGGGGTATTTCTGTGATTGAGTTGGATTTATTCCTGGGGTGCACTCAGTGTCACATGGTATTTCAGGTTGCACTGAGTGAATGCTGCTATAATCCTTATCCTGACCTTAATCAGAATTAATAGACAATGCAAACTCAATGTCTCTGTCCATTCTGAAGGTAAGTTTCATTGGCTAGATAACAATTCCTGAGGTTATTTTTTTACCTAAGTTTCTTCCTGATACTTTTGCCGTAGGATTCCTGCATTAGTTCCCTACTTGGCGGGAAAAGAACATAACCGTGACAAATATCCTAATTTATTATTATTATTGGAATAATTTAATGTATGCTCCATTTCTGCCTGTTTTTGTATTGTGTAGTGAAGTTGCTAAATTAATTGTTTCCTAGGAGAACTGTCATATCTTTGTATGCCCTCCTGGGTCTTTGCTACCTCTTAGCAAAATCTCGCTGAATTTGAGAGCATTTGTATACAACTTGATTAAAATATATTTTGTTGGTAAATATTTAATGGGGATTCAAGGTCTAAATGTAGCTAATCCTATATCCATTCAGAGAATTCAGTTGAAAAGTACTCCTTAGTCTAGGATTAGTTACTGCTATTTGTGGACAAAGAGTCTGGTTAGTATCTCACTGCTTGCAGATTGCTTTTGCTGGTATTTTGCTGGTATAGAGTATTTCTATTCAAATGGCAAGCATTTCATCTTTGGGGAGAAAAAGGGAACAACTTATGTCCTATTTTTGTCTTTAATTATTACCAAAATGGTAAAGAAAATTGTGATAAAAATGATAAAAGAAAGTGAGGTGCCTGGGTATCAGAGGTTGGATTCTCCCTCTTTTCGTGTTTTTGAAACAGTGTATCTTTGATCTTAAAATGATGTCATTCTGCAGAACATATATAGTATTAAATCTCCCTCAGTTGTCTTGGCTAACACAGAATTAAGACTTCCCTGCAGGATCCAGCTGTCCACACTTTGGGAAGGAGGCTGCTTTAATACATAAGTAATTGTGGCAACTCTCAAGGAAACACAAAATTATTGCACAGCATAATTTGCATTTTATGTAAGGATTTTTTTTATGAAAAAGGGTGGGAAAAACACTAATGAAAGAGTGCATTCAGTCACTACTGAATACTTTCATGTTGCAGTTTGCGTATAGGAGTTGTACTTACGCTAAGCACAAAGTCTAAGCTAATAAATTCCAGGTGCATTAAATAGATATAAGATGGTATTTATTGATAAGGGAGGGATTTAAAAATCTGTGTGCATCTAGATATGTTACTTACATGGCTTTGAGAAGATTGAGAGCTAGCTGGAGTATAGAATGATGTTAGTAGTGTTAGCTCTTTTTAGCATTTCAAGTGCAAAATCCAAACTGCATTTATTTAGTAAATTCCCAATCCAAGAACCATTCAGATATCTTAATAGTAACCAATGGTGATGATCTCAGATCTTTAACTTGCTGCTTCAGTGAAATAACAGCTGTGAAATACTATCTGAAGAGAGAACTTCTGTTCTCTCTTTCTGCTCAAAGTAAATTTAAAGGAGTAGCCTGATGTAATGCTTCCACAAGTGGCAACACAATTTATTTTTGGCCATGAAAATTGAATGGATTATGTCACTTGGCACACCTTGTATGCCCAGTCTGAGAGTTCTTTACCTTATGCTGCACGAATATGAACCAGGTCTATTAAAGGGTTCAACTGCTACTCATGCATGAAAGGATCAAGAGCATTTTGATAGGGTGAATCAATTGTTCTGTTGGAGATTTTTTGTGGTATGCAAAAGAATCTGAAGGCATCTGTCATAAGTTAGAACTACACACTTTTAATCCAATTGTATTATTGTTTTGATTTATCTACCACACAGATAAAAATGCATGAAAAGCTTTATTTAAAAGATAGACACTTTTGCCCTACAGAAAAAAATTTTGGATATAAAAATGAAAATATAAAAATATTTTGCCTCCAGCATAATTTTTTTAAAGCAGACCTAAAGTAACAGTTCAGTCCTGACAAGGTAGGTTTATATCCTTACCATTTTATGTGAAAAATGAACTGATCGCTTGTGCCAGTTTATAGTTTGACAGGCTTTACTTAAGAATCTCAACCATACAATTTTAACTACTAGATTGTACTGTCAGAAGGGAGCTGTCGTTTTGCAAATATTAGTATTTACTCTTTGCAGACTGCTTGACTTTCTTGTTTAAAAATTTAGTTGGTTGGTGTTCCAAACTGGCTGATGTGTATAGCACAGCAGTAAAAAGTGGATTCTATTCTATTCTATTTACATTCATGTAATGTATAGAATTAATTGCTCTTCATGAGTAAAAACAGCATACCCACATGAAAAAAACAAATTTGGGTCCAGTCGGGAAAGTTTGGTTTAAAGAAGTTGGGTATTTCAGTGTTCACTTTCCAGTATTTTTTTTCCATAATCTTTAGTATTGATTACAATGGTTTTGCTAAAATTAAGGATGCAATTGGCTGATGTTGACAGGGGCTACACCAAGCAGTCATTCAACTAAACTGATTGCTGACTAGGCGATAGGGGAAAATTTGTATCCTGGCTGTCAGGTGCTCTGTTGTATCGTGATATACTAAACATTTCTGTTTGTCCTTGCAGGCCTCTGGCTGTGATGGCACTGAGATTCCCGATGAAGTGAAACTGATTGGTTTTGCTCAGTTAAGCGTCAGCTGATGTCTGTCCCTTGACCCCAAGCCGAATTGAGAGATTGCGAAGAGGCCAGCTTAGATGCAAAGGAAAATTAATGCACCACACACTGAGTTCTGCTTCATTATCTAGCAATTCACAAAGTCAGAACAAGCAAAGCCCACAGCTACAGTGCTGCTGTTAACATTCAAAATGCTCCTAAATGTCTCTTAGCAGTTGATTTGGATTCCCCCTAAGTGAAAAGCTTGTGGAAGTACACTCAGGTGGCTATATTTATTGGTTACAAAAGGAATTTTCTATCAAGCTTACTTCTTTCATAAACTTTGAGTGATACTGTACTTGTGGTTGATAATACTGCCTCTGTTCTGTTCTATTTAGAAATTAACATACATATAAAAGTTTAGAATTATTAGCCAAACTTGAATTCTAGTTTTAAAAATGACTGTGAATTTTATTTTTCATATATTTATGCATTACACATACTAGTAATAAGAAAATGATTTGACTTGATTATGTACTATTTGCAGTTAATCTCCCACTATTTAAAAAAGTTTCAGGTCTGTCTTTGAAGTATTTGGTAACTTCTGGGGGTTTTTTGAAATTACGTGATTCGGCATTAGCAAACTTTTGTTGGTTGTGTGTCAAAAAAACAGTCCACAAACTGATTGTCAAGGGAGTGGGAGGTGCCTTGCAGATATTAATGTTTTAAGAATGTGCCTGAGGCTGCTTATATAAATAATCTCCATTTTCTAAGTACCATACGTGTGGTACAATATATATAAATATATATAGTTATCTGAGCAAGGAGGGGATATACAGTAGCAAAGGTGTTAGAGTATTTTGACTATGCTTTATTGGGGAGTCTATGAGCTAGAGCTATTTTGAACTGTTGTTGTTAAGATAGAATGCGTACTGTGTCCTCTCTGATCTGACTTACCCTTAATGATAGAAACTGGTTTCATACAGGTGATAAAAACTTGAAGAACGGAACTGAAGCTTTATTTCAAGTTCTGTAAAATACCAAGGTGGAGTGAAAATAATAGGGCTTTGTGCAATGAACAAATAAAACTCTGTTACAAAGAAAACACTTCCAACCCAAGTAGTCTTCTGCTTAACCTGTGACATAGATGTTATGGAGCTAGTGAACCTTAGAAGGAATTCCAAATTTGGAGACGTTTCTCAGAGATTACAATTTAAACTACTTCCTAGCTAATCCTAGATAAGCGGCAGCTCTGTAATGTACTGAAAATGGCAAATATATATTATTAAGAGAAGTTATTTATAATGCCTTGTCATAATTGTTGAGGTGTTCTAGAACCATTTGCATACGACTCAATGTAATCCCATCCCATCCTACTGTTTACATGATGATTACTCCAAGATGACTGCAAAGGTTAAAAAAATAAAGTAAAAATAAAGGTGTATTGCACAAACTGATTTGTGTTTTGAATTTCCATGCTCTGTGTGCATCTCAGTGGCACAGCGGTGCTGCAGGGCAGTGTTACAAATGGGTGCTGCCCTTACTTTGTTTACGAGCAGCACCTGAAGAGGAGGAGGGAAGAAATTGCTGCTGGCTCTCTATTGCTTTGCAGAAGCCATTTTTAAGACTCCCGAGGTGTTTGTACTTCAATGAATAATTTGTGTTTCTGGACCAGTGCACCTGTGGGGTGTTGTGTTGGAAGGTGTGAGAGACAAGGACAGCCCAGGGTAGGCCAGGTGGCCCCAGCTGAGGTGCGTTAGGGCTGATGAGGCCTCTGGGAGCGATTGGTGCCCTCAGAGCCCTTGGTGAGCGAACTCAGCCTTGGTGGGTTTTGTCAGCCCAGGAGCAGCCGAACAACAGCGGTAAGTGAGCCTTTCCCCAGTGACCTGGGCACTGTGGCCGCCCTTGGCCCCAGGGTGTCTTTGTGGGTGCAGTGGGCAGTGCACCGGCCCCAGCCGCCTTTCGCAGTGCGGGGACAGTCCTGACTCCGGGGAGCTCGGCTGTCCCGAGTGGGAACACATCATGGCTGGGCTTGGGGGCAAGCTGCAGTTTGGCAGCTGATTACTCACCTTCGTGTTGGAGTATGGAGTAAACTGAAAAGGTACCTCAAACGTGCATCTACCAGTGACACAGTTGATAACCTGCAGTGGGGTGGTTGCTGAGCAGGACCGGGAGGAGTTAATGCTGAGCATTGCAATGGGTTTATTTTTGTTACATGTGTTAATATAGTCTTCTCTAAACATTGCACCACTATGGATTAATCCACCTATAAAATAGTTAGCTGGTTAGATTTCTTTTCCAGACCCAAAAAAAAAAAAAAATGCAGGGGAGCTTGTTGTTTTCACAGATCAAGAAAAAGAAGTGGGAATATATAGTTGGATGAAAATCATGTTCCACTCGCTATACACTTCCCCAAAGGCTGGGGAAAAGGTGTTGGGGTATGAATAGCAACTGTCAAAAGTGTTCATCTGCTGTGCTGGCTAGGGCTGCAGGAGGTATCTAAATAAAGAATGTAATACTTTAATTGTGGCAATCAGCAGTATTGTGCCAAGATAAAGTGGTAACAGTTGTTGCTCACTTGTGGTCTGATGTAGAAACATGGTGATGCTTCACTGGGCTTTCTTGATTCAGTGAGAAAGCAAATTCGTGCAGCGGTGTTATTTGGCTCATCTGTGTTGGGGGGGGGGGGG